>JAMQGT020007828.1:0-68873 GCA_024447675.2 Pterophyllum scalare
AACAAAAAAAATGCATCAAAACTGGAGAATATGGTCGCATGAATTCAATGTAAATACGTGCCATTGTGGCCACTAGAGAAGGGGAATCAATAGCGTTCACTTGTGTAATCATTTAGTATAGCAGTTCAGTGTAAATAATACATTGAATTCTAAATATAGCTTTTCTAAACTGCTGGCAATATATTGGCTGCATACTGCTTTGGTAAGAACTGAAGAAACGAAACAGATGCACAACAGATTTGCATAGTTTGGATGA
The DNA here is from genome assembly GCA_024447675.2 of Pterophyllum scalare. NCBI lineage: Eukaryota > Metazoa > Chordata > Actinopteri > Cichliformes > Cichlidae > Pterophyllum > Pterophyllum scalare. Next base: position 257 of record JAMQGT020007828.1, read on the forward strand.
AAGTACGAAGTGAGAGTATAGAAGACTGTTACTGATCAATAAATCGATCAGCGGAAAGAGGAGGAGGGGGTACGGTTTCCTCTGAGGATTCCCTGATGAGTTAGAGACAGGGTTACTCGATCACATGAAATAAATCATGTGATCGAGTTCAGCAGTAGATGGAAGAGCGAATGAAATTGTAAGAAAGATCCAAAAATAAATGGAAGGTGCACTTCCATGCTTACCTAGACACTGCCTTGTTTGTCTGCGTGTGTGTGTGTGTGTGTGTGTGTCTGCACATGAGTGTGTGAAGGCACTGGACAAGCTACTAATATATTAATGGAGAGAAATATATAGACAGGGATCAATACAAGTTTCCAAAACATTTTACAACTATCGTGTCGGGGAGAAGGTGCAGTTATCTAACATCAAAGAGTGAGAGTGACTGCTGTGTTGCCTGTTTCCCTTTTGCTTTGCAATCACATTCAGTTAGTTGCTGCCACCTTATGGTGAAACTGTGTCATCCCATTCAATGAAAATGGCTTATGTGTTTGTGTTTTGGTCCTTGTCACATCTCTCTGAGCAGTGTCGCTGACCTCTGCCAGCTGATTCGCGATGTCTGTTGACCTGCTAATCATCCTCCTCTTGACCTTCACACAGGGGTGAGGGAATCTGAGCTCAAAAAAAGCATGCGCACTGTTAAGAACACGTGGATATGGATTTTCTTGTTGGGTAAAAAATCCATTTTTCATCCCTTCTCTCATTTCATTTTCATGTTTTCCTGCTTTTATCAGGAGTTGTGCATTCCATGGCAACCACTGGGGTGAATGGAATGACTCCCAGCTACTGCCAACAATACAAAAGCTCATGAAAGGATACAACCGCTACCTCAGACCTAATTTCAATGGTATGAAGTGGCTTAAGGAATCATCTTTTTTCTTTGTGAAAGTCATCAATGCTTTTATGTCTCCTACTTAAAAGTGGATTGATTGTCATGCTTTCCATGTGTGTCTACTGAACAGAGGGTCCTGTGGAAATTGGAATGAGCCTTGATATTGCCAGCATTGATGCCATCTCTGAAATCAATATGGTACACCTACCATCCTCCTATTTTTCTGTCAGTGTGATCAAATGAGGGATCGGGATCTTTATATATATTTTATATCTTTTTAGGACTACACTGCAACAATCTTCCTCCGTCAGCGCTGGCGTGATTCCAGGCTGATGTTCCCTGGAAGCGAGAGCGTGAGCGTGGACGGTCGTCTGGTGTCACTGCTCTGGATCCCTGACACCTTCATCCCAGACTCCAAGCGCTCCTTCCTGCATGATGTCACTGTGGAAAACCGCCTCATACGCATCTTCAGCAATGGAACTGTCCTCTATGCTCTTCGGTACATTTCTTTATAGGAGCTTTTTCGCGTCGACGCTCGCTGGCAGTTGAGATTTCATGCTGCCAGTCACAAACTTAAAGGAAACAAATCCAGATTTTTCTTCTTTCAATTTCATTTTCAAGATCGCTTTTGTGGTCAACCATGAGTTGCTCTCAGGGTTCTCCAAAAAAGAGAAAGGAAATAAATGACTGAGTGTGAGTAAAAAGCATGCGTCATCTCTCAGTCATTCATCTCAGGGGTATAGCACTGCCTTCCCGTATGTACAATCACTTAAGCCTTTGCCAGTGAAAATTTGCTGACTATTAAAAAATCAGACCAGTCTAATCTGTCATGTCATACTGCCGCATGATGTTATTTTGAGCAGACAACTTGACTGATGAGAAAAAGGTCAGCTTTGTACAGTGTGTTTAGAATGATTTTTTTTCTTGAGTACTGAAACATATTTTTGATTGGCAGCTGATTTTATGGAGGCGACTGAGTATTGTATAACTCAGCAACCTGACCTCGTTCTTGCAGTCCAACAACACGTTGCACATAATTAATGTGTGAGACACTGGGATACAGTGATGACTCTTCAGATATGAGCCTTTGATCTTTTGACTGTTCATCAGGGGAGGAGAATACTTTACATTCACCAATAATTAACAGTCCTGTTATCAATCAGGTTGCAGTCATTTCAGTGGAGTTTTTGAAGTTTGGTAATGATCTCGCTTTGAATGCCCAACAGCATCACGGCCACGATCGCCTGCAACATGGATCTGACTAAGTACCCCATGGACAGACAGGTGTGCACCCTGCAGCTGGAGAGCTGTGAGTACCCCCTGTGAGCTCCATTAACCATCCATCATGTGTGTAGATGGAGAAAAATCATCACCATCATCATCATCATCATCTCACCACTATCAGCATTTTCATCCATCTCTGTGTAGTGAGTATCAAGTTGAAATGCAACTTTTTGCTGGGCAGCTCAGATTTGCCAAAGTCTTTGTCTTGTCAGGGGGGTATAACCTGCAGGATGTGGTGTTCTACTGGACCAGAGGGAATGATTCAGTGAAGGGTTTGGACACACTGCGGCTGGCTCAGTACAGCGTAGAGAGCTACTACACATCAGTGTCAGAGGCTGTGTATGAAACAGGTAACATACATCAGGTCTCAGGAGTCGTATAATGACAGCTGATAGAAGAGCACAAATGCGCCACAGGGTTGTTAAAATACTTTTCCCCTTTCTTTTTGGGTCTCTCTGCAGGAAATTACCCTAAGCTGGTGCTGCATTTTGCACTGCGCAGAAATGTGCTGTTCTTCATCTTGGAAACATATGTTCCCTCCATTCTGTTGGTGGTTCTCTCCTGGGTCTCTTTCTGGATCAGCCAGTCCTCTGTACCAGCTAGGACCTGCATTGGTCAGCTCTTTTATTCCATGTTTATGATTTTGGCAGATTTGAGTCCATATAGTAACCATTTCCACATTACAATATAAGGGTCTTAGACCGTAATCCTAGATACAGAAAAACCCAAAACTGTGATCTGTCCTGCAGGCGTGACAACAGTCTTGACGATGACAACTCTGATGATGGGAGCCCGCACTTCCCTGCCCAATGCCAACTGTTTTATAAAGGCCATAGATGTTTATTTGGGCATCTGTTTCACCTTCATCTTTGGTGCACTGTTGGAGTATGCCTGTGCTCATTTTTATACCATGCAGCATCAGACCATTGAGGATTTATACAGGGTAAGCTACATGTTGGCACATAACCATGAGATAAAAATGAAAAGATTACTGTAAACATCAATCCATCTATTTATCTGTGTGTGTAACAGGACCTTCTGAGGGAGTTCAGCGAGTCTAATGGAAATGGCTCAATCCCCATCGTCAGCTCCAGCCAACCAAACCAGTCCGTGGAGATCGGCTCGACTGCAGAGGAGCCCACGGAGCAGTCTGCAAACAGTGACACTAAGAATCACGCAGAATCAAAAGAGAAGGCACCAAATCAGGGCTGTGGCTTGTCATCAGTGAAGGATGCATCACGTAGGGCGGCATCTGTCTTCATTGTGGAAAATCCACACAACATTGATCGCTATGCCCGCACCGTTTTCCCCACAGCATTCCTCTTTGTCAATATCTTATACTGGCTTTATTACCTCTTTCTGTAAGTTCTCATTCTGAGCTGTGGAAAGGTTAATGTCAGCAACCTGAAACAGCTCTCCCTCCTCATTTGAGAACCAACACCAGTCGCCACGCTCTGGAGCTCAACTGACCTGACGCAACTTATTTATTGGTTGGTGAAAATCAATTGGTCAGGACTACGCTCCGTATTGAAGGCTTTTATTGATCGTGTCTGAAGAGTTGGCTCCCAGCATATTAGCATGTAAGAATGGTAATGCAAAGCCTGTATTGTCTACTGACCAATCCATAGATCAAATGAGGATGAGTTTAAAATGAATACGATTCCTGAGCAGCACCACACCACTGGTTGTTATACATTGTTTGAATGAGACCATATACTGTATGATTATGTTACAGTGTATCGTGTGAAATTAAAAGAATACATCAGTGGCTGGAATGTGTTGGCGCATTTTATGAGAAGAAAATTGAGCTCGTGAATGGTAACGAGTAATTAGAGACGAATCGTTTGGGAAAATAAGACAGAAATTTATTATTCCCTTTTTCAGGCACGAGAACAGTAAAGTGCAAAAGGCGACCACAGGTGCAGTGAGGAAAGTGTTAAAATGACATATGATGATTTCGTTACTTGGAAAAGATCAATTTCTATCACTGAAATAGCACCACTTTGTTAGTAACTCAATTGTCTCTAATGTGAGAATTCAGCTGTATTTGAACATGGGCCAAAGAGGGTGAAGAGGCTGTCGGATGGTTTTTACTTAGCAGCACAGCTTCGACCTTGAAGGAGGAGCTAGTGCGCGCACTCGTGTACCCAGCATCCTCAATGGCACATTGTTGAATTCTAACTTTGGGTAGAAAAATGCACAAAAGTTTCAAGCACTTGTAAAACAGTTTAGAGTGGTAACACCAGGGAGATCAGATCAGATCACCTGCCAGAGTCATTAAAACAAAAAAAACATCAAGAGAAAGAGGGATGCTGCAGCAGATGGTATCATCTGAATGTGATTACTTGAAGCATCGTAGACAGCCCGAACCCCCAGAGGAACTGCGGCAAACATACTTGCCAATTACCTTGGAAAACTGGGATTGGATTGCTGTTCCATCCTGACCTCAAACGCCTAAAACTTCGGCACACTTACAATGAGAAATGAAATGATGTACAGTATTTAAGTACAAAAACAGACAGAACAGTAGTCAGAGCTCATTATGTACAAGCAAAACAAAAAGATTATTTCATCTAATAGGCACATCGTGGCTTAAACTAGCTTTCATTCTCAAAGCTTCTGATACATCACATTGCTTTGGTCGTCTTTTTCCACACAAAACACTCAACAGTTAAACATTTCTGTTGCTTTTCCACACTACATTTTGTGCATTCATTGTGCTTTCGATACACTTTTGTTGTCTCTCTCTCGCTCTCTCTTTCTTGAACTTAACTTTCTTGCTATTTTTTTTTTCTTTTCCAAATTTTAAACTGTGTCTGTCCAGACAGTGAAAATGTCTGGCTACAGACTGTGAGCAGTCCTCGGGAAACATTTAGTAAGATATACCACCACCTAGTGGCTGATTTCTTTCAGTACTGATTATGTAGTTCCTCAATAATCCAAAGTGAAACAAGTCTGGACTTTCATTTACAGATGGGAGATGTTAGAAGGACACAAGATGTCCAAAGTCCATCAAGATATGTGTTAATTTCCTGGTCCTTTGAGAACACTCCTTTTAGGGTCCTTTCTTTGACTCCCATTCCTGTAGAAAGAAAATCAGATTATTAAGTAATTATACAAATAAATGATTGCTCACAGTAATCCAGCAAAGCAGCAGCCCCAGGCTTTTTGGGGGAAAAAATAAGGTCCTGGCTTTAAAAAAATTAACTCAAAAATATTCATAGAACCAACAAGTTAGACTGTTTATATAAACAGTGTTTTGTTGCATTTGCGATATACATTTGTTTTAGTGCTGCTTCCTCTCAATCATCAAGACTGCTGCCTCATGTTTCACGAACACGTAGAGCCACTGTTATCTAAATTGAGTACATTATCATATGAAGTCATCTCTTTATGTGTGAACAATGAAAACCTATTAGATGATGGTACATGCAGGCCTGACTCTATTAACTTCCTGTGAAGACTGAAAGAAAAAAAAACTGTCTATAGTGACAAGGTGAGCAACTGAACCGTGTGCAGCAGGAAGGGAAAATTTGATCGTTGTTACCTTTGCTTTCTGCATGACCGTTCCAGTAGAAGAAGCGTAAACAGATGGAGGCCTCCTACGCAGCTCTGCGGCACAATTTACTGGTAAAGAATCACTGTAGATATTCTGGATCTTCTTGCTGGAGACCTGCACAAAAATAGAAAAAAGCATAGGATTAAATAAAAAGTCTTTATATACAGAGAGCCTACCACATTACCACATTAAGCAACAACTGTACCTTAACAGGAGGTTTAGCCTCCGCCGGTGCACCCAGAGCTCCACCTGCCAGGCTTTTATTCAGGCTTTCTTTGACCTGAGTCAGGCGAAGTTCCAGGTCCACCCTCTCTGCCTCTTTCGCCCGACAGGCCTCCTCCAACTGAGAAATGCGCTTGTTCAGGAAAGACTTCCTCTTATCTGCTACACAGAAACAGATAAACACAATAAGATGGACAGAACTAGAGGAAATTAGTTCATTAGACATGGCAGACAATTTTTATAAGCATGTTGTTTCTTTAAGTAATATTAATACCAATGCTGTATTTATCTCTGTGGGAAAATTCTCTTCTTTCATGGCCCTATAATAAAGGAGGTCAGAATGCAGGGTCATATAAAGAGCAGTGATGCTTTATGACATAAAAGATGTCTGGCAAATTTGCACACATGTACTGAGCAGTCCAGCTGCAAAAATAAGACTAAAATCATCCTTTGTTCTTTTTTTAAGGGTTATTTTCCTTTGGAAACTTTGTGCCCAAACTGTTCATTCTTTAGCTAATTACTGAGAGGGAACGTAAAGGTTCTAGTTGTGTTTTCCATTATGGAACCGCTGTAGTTCAACTGTCCTGGTTTATATGATGTCTAACAATAACGAGCAACCATTCATCTGCTCTCTGTTTGGCTTTAGATCTTCTTACCAGCAGCTGTCTTCAGCTCTTCTTTCAGCTCTCTCTTCTGCTGTCGGAGGGTCACTAGCACATTACGTATGCCATCTCTCTCTTTCTCCAGCTCCTCTTTTTCTCTGAGGTAACGTTTTGCATCTTCTTCTGCTCGCGTTTTCCCATACCTTCCATACTGGTTGTTATCTGGGTGGGAGCAAAGGTTAAACGTCAGATGTACAGAGGTTATGGGAAGAAGACAAAAGCCTCTCATGGCAGTCTGTCTGCCTGTCTGCATAATTAATGCTACGCCATCCGTGTGAGGAGGATGAAGCTGCCTATATGTGTCGCATGAAAGTACAGCACAGTGATTTTTACAAATGGGCCAGAGAGGAAGAGAAAGAAAGAAATTCTTTGTGAAAATGTGTGACTTTAATATTATCGTATGGTCTTTGCCTTACAATATAAAGCACCTTGAGGTGACTGTTTGTTGTGATTTGGCAGATTAAAATCTTATTATATTACCATGCTCCACTGACCTATACTTATTTATTTAGTTTTTAAAACTATACTGGCCCTAAAACACCATTGTAAATCTGGGGAAAGTCAGTGATATGGTGCAGGAATTAAAGATAAACACACACACTCCTGCAGAGTAAGAGGTCAGGAGGTGAGACAGCAGATCTAATGCGAATGTCCAATAAATCTCAGGTTACATCCTGCAGCGCTCAACCCTTGGAAAGTGCCGCCTCTTTGATGTGCCAGAACGTGACAGTGAAGACCACAGAGGAGCTGCAGCAAGAAGAAGAACGTTCTGCTAGACAGCCACACCGATATCGCTTTTCCGTAGCTCAGTCACTCATTTCCTTTCCTTGTACAGCTGAGAGCGATTGACAAAAAAGGAGCAAATGGGAGAGGCAAGAATGGAGGGAATAGAATATGGATGGAAAGTGAGAAGATGACTGAGTGGAAAGAAGAAAAGAAGAAATACTGAGCCAGATGACAGCTCAAGTTTTATGACTGCCAGTGCACAGGCCCACAACTGGAAGGAGTGTGTAAGCTATATGAGCCCAAGAGCACTGGAATCTTTGACTTAGTGAAATATTGATCTATTAAGAAGAATTATTTCTCTTTTTTCAGTATTTTGATATGTTTTCATGCTTTCTTGAATCTCACAGATGTAAATCAAGGATGGTTATAAAGTTTAAAACATATTCAATATAACAAAAGGATTCACAAGGATCAAATTTAGGTCCTCCACTCTTAAAAAAGTATATTAATGAGCTCAGCCTGTAAGTTTATAGTTGTCAAGTCCCAGAGACAATTGGCCATACATTTATCTTGATCCTAAGAATCGATTTAAAGCTGCCTCCTTTTCTTTGTATTCAGGAAACACTGAATTAAAAGCTCACTGTTTAAGTAAAGTATAGCAGTTCTACATAGCCCACATGTGCACAGTGCTAGAATTTGAGAAATCAGCTATACAGTTTTATGAGGATGGATGCAGCACCACTGGATGAACTGCATGTTACACTGGAAAACAAACTAAACACACTTACGTGAGCCTGTTCGCTTCAGGGAGACTAATGGTTTGGTTCTGTCGGAGTCACTGCTTGGGAAACTTGAGCGCCATTTTCCTAGATTCCCAGACTGCTGCCTGCGGTTCTCTCCTGACTGGGTGGAGTAGAGAAGAGGTAGGGGGGTAGGGGGGGTGTGTGGGTTTGACAGATGTGGGAGAGTGAGGGCAGATCAAGAAAAGTGAAATTTGTTCATCGCGCTATGCAGTAAACGTGTCTTGAGATTTATCGATTTGAGACTGCTGAGGTGTGTGTGTGTTTTGGGGCACGTTAATGGGGTTAAGAAAGGAGTTTACAGGCTGTAAAACTGCTATAACCTCTTGCCTTCCTGTCACCAGTCTGAGCACTTTGTCTTTTCTTGGTCTCTCACCCATTTTTTTTTCTTTCTTTTTCCTCTGGAAAAAATGCCATCGTTGATAAGCATGCAACAGGGCACTGTCAATTTATCTGGGTGACTGATGGGGTGTCACATTCAACAGCTCCACACCCGTACATCTTCTGATCTGATCACAAAGTTTCACACGCGCGTCTGAGCACGTGCTCACCTACCTGCATATCCTCATTAGGTACCTCATCGTATGTTCTAGAATCTGTGGAGGTGCTGCTGGAGGAGGTAGCCCACCTGGGTTCAGAGAGAACGGACAAAGTAAGTTTGCATAAAATAATGGAAGGATCTTATACCCCCTTCCCCTTTATCTCACTCACAGGAAGGAATGTCGCGCAGCATCACGAATGTTAGCGATGGTTTCCACGTCAACGTAGTCGTAATGCAGCGATTCTGGGTCTGTTGCGGAGCCCATTTCTGCCAAGAGGACACCGAGCCACCGTCCAAGCTCCTCAGAGCTACTTGCCTGACCATTAAAAAAAAAAAAAAGCAAGACATGCAATTCCTTAACTGAATATTAAATCGGTGGAGGCAAACAAGGAACTTTTAACAACAATTAATACAGTGACCCCTTCAATATTCAGTCTACTTTAAAACTTTGCTTTGATGTCAGCCCACTTTCCTCAATATAGGAAAGTTTAGAGAGAACAAAAAAGATGATGCACACACCACGTTGTCAGACTGGGTCTTATCAGTCACTAAAATGTCTGCCCTAGATTTGTTACGCCCCTGTTACCTGACCTTTTTGAGGAAGAAAATAGACATCAGTCTTGTTAGACAGTCTACTGCCATCTACAGCAGGTGTGCCCGGTGTACGTGAATGGTCATGTGATATGCATATCAGTGTGGGTGCAGATTATTTCTGAAGCAGTGCTAGAGCTCTTGTATGGATCGAGATTGCTTTTGCTCTGCCTGTATTAGAGTGGATGAGAGAAACATCTGGCTCATTAGCTGATAATTACTCCACATTCTGTTTATCTGAGCATTCTGACTGAAAACAGCTGCCCGGTGCTGACCAAGCATAGTTGTTGAGAGGATTGAGATTGAATCAAAACATTAACCCAAGAAAAAGCCAAATGTTTCCATTGAGCAGACAGAGATGGTTGAGCCAGGTGATATATCTCTGTGCATATGTTCTTAGAGACAGCTCTTTTTACTTGATGCACACTAATTTGACCTTTCTGGTAATATAAAGCAGATTTAAAATAAGCAAATGAGCACACCTCCAGTGCAGCCACTTCTGTGCTGTCCCGTAAGACACGGAAGGCAAAGGGGTGTTTGGGTCCAAGGCCTGGAACCACCTCACAGCCATGGAGAGGAAGGGAAGGGAGGGACATCCGGGGATCTCCTTTGTCATGGTAGAAGTGCAGGGAGCCTCTGCACACACAACACCACTGTTCCCGCCACACCTGGTTCACCAGCACTGACAAGTGGCCTGCATCATGAGGAGAAAAGGTAAAGCCACGCATCTGCAAACTTGTACTCCCGAAGAGCGACGGAGAAGTAGGCTCTGACCTTGCCGAGGGTCGCTGTAGGTCGTTCGGGGGTCACCTGGCCGAGGAGGCTTCTTCTTTGAGAAGCTGATGATACGTGTGATCTTACGCCCTGCAGCTAAAGCGCCCCGTTTCACCTTACCTACATAAAACAACGAAGTGGTTACAATCAAATTTTTTTGTTTGGGTTCATCCGCGTCTCATGGGAATCGCGTTCCAGATCTCGCGGATTTTATCGCACATGTTTCGAAAGAATCCTTCCCAACTCATATGGCATAAACATAGCAGCATGGAAGAGTCATACAAATTACATCTGAGCAAACTATATCCGCTCATGGAAACAGCTGCAACGCTTTAAGATTGTGTGCATCTCTGCCTTACCGTTCTCCCTGCAGTTCTCTCCAGCTGACACACCCACACTGTCTGAATCTGATGTGTTCCTTTCTGCAGACAGTCTCTGCAGAAGAAACACAAAAAACACAGGTTCAGATTTCAGCAGAGCCCAAGGTTTCAGTTTAACTTAAGCTGGAAGCTTGCCTTTATCTATTAAAAAGATATATAACTACACTTAAGACATTTTTTCTTCTCATACATATCCACCTTCTTGGACGTCTTTCTCTTATGCTGTTTCATAACTACAAACACATGGCATAATTAAACAAATACTCTTCTGCCTTTTTTTCTCCTTCCAGTTCAGTATGGGCTCCTCTCTGTAGTTGTTGCTTTTACATGAAAGCCTGTTGCATGTTATGTTCTGACAAATTGTTAAGCTTTAAAGTGGACGTGCCTGTTCCAACACTGACTCTGCTACCACCTCTGTCAATGCAGCCTCAACACCTAATTACACTACTTATCACCTCTTTGTTCTGCGAGTCAAACGCGGGTATCATAGTGCGCCGTGGTGAGCCAAACAATTGTTTAGGAAAACTGATTGTGACAGCACAATTGCCGCTTACTGCCGAGTTTTCCTCGCCTCAGCTGTGAAGAAGAATTATGGACTTGGCGATAAAAATGCGGATATGCTCACATAAACATCCTGTCTCCAACACTTACCTTGTCAAGTTCACATTTTCTGGGAATGACAGGAGATGCCAATTCCTCAGGTGCTGCGCTCTGACCGCTCACCTCTCTGACAACCTGTGGGAAATTTTGCACTTATCACTCTGGACAGGATGCTAAACTGTCCTTCTTTACCCTGCTGGCAAACCAGTGATGACTGATAGCTGTACCCGTGGGAAAAAAATGAGTCTTGCGTGAAATTGAGGCACGTTAAATTACCGTAAGCCATGTGTGGGCCTGCTCTTTGCTCTGTACTGCCAGTACCAGCGCATCTCCATTGGGTAAGGTGAACCGAAGCTCGTGATGCTTTCTCTTGCTGTCCTTGGGAACATAGACTACAGTGCATTGGGGCAGCAGCAGGTCCACATAGGGGGACGTATCCTTGGAAACTCTTATAACACTGCACAAAGAATAGCACACAGTGCACATTTGGTTAAAAAAATCTAGAAGTAAAGACGGGAGATGAAAATGAAAAAGTGCAGCATCTCACTTGTAGCCTGTTGTCCCGTATGACAGTGAGTTGCTTGGCCCACTGCCCAAAGCGTTTCTTACGCAATAGGAAGGCACAAATACGACAGTCCCTGGCAGGAGGCATGGAGCTCTCATCGGAGGGCCACTGATGAGTAAGTCGGACGCCCGGGCTCCTCTCCTCCTCATCCTCCTCGTAGGACTCGTAAGAGCTGCTCAGAGCATCGGAATCATTGTCTGTTGGAGCAACGAGAAAGAGCAAAACATAAGCTGTATTTGCTGGAAGGATGCAGGATTAATCCAGCAGTCCTGGCATTGTGTGGGTGTTCTCACAGGAGTTTTTGCGGTGTGAGTTTATGCAGGTGGGGGGGTAGTGGTTCTCAGCATCTTCATACCCATCTTCTATGGAGTTGGGAGGGCTGGACCTCACTGCAAATGGAAGAAAAAAATGCCATTTCCCTTTTGCTGTCTGTAATTATGTTTGGAATTTACTGCTATATGACTGTGTTTATACCAATTAAATCCTTGGAGGGTTTTACAAAGAAATATTAACGCTAAGGTCACTGAGCTCAATTAAGGTGGGAGCACACTGACCTCTTGTTATTATATACTCAGGCATCTTGCCAGGGCTAAGGGGCACTGCCTCCTCATAGTACTCCTCTGGGGGAGGCGTTGTGGGCAGAGGAGGAGGCGAGTCAGCTGAGTGTGTGGCTGCAGAGTTCTGCTAAGGGAGACACAAAAACACAAACATGGCTCTCAAATTTCCACTACAACCAAAAATACCAAAGGAGCTACATAATCAAAGAGACACACAGAATAACCCTCTAAATAAATTCCATAAATTAGACACATGGGCTCTGGGCGTATGCCTAAATCTTCACTCGTCCAGCAGCTTAGAGAGCGATGAGCATGTGAGCAAAGGGAAAACCCCACAATATGGAATACAGTCTCTAGTTTTCATCGCCCCTTTTGGATCTGCAATTTGCAAAATCCAGTTGGGACGGTGAGTGCTGAAAGGCCTGACATTACACAGCTTACAGCCCACACACGGAATCATTTCACCTTCAGGGTTTTAAACCAATATTTAATTAACTCATATTTATGAAAAGAGAAAGAACGAATTTGAGCAGGGTTTTTTTTCACTTGCCTGTTTTGAAGTGTCAGTTTTTGTGTTCTTTTTTTCTTTCAGCTCATCTGAAACATCCTTTAAGTCTCCAAGCTCACAATCTAAAAAAAACAAAACAGAAAAGATTAATTTATTCTCATATGTTAAGACCAGCATCTCATAAGTGGTTGTGAGTTTTATGTCACTCTGCGGGAACTCACCAAATGTCTCAAAGAGAGACTCTACAAAGCTTGTCCCATTTCTGTACACTGATGAGTTCATGTAGATGAAGTCTGTTCCTGACACTAGAGGAGAGGAAGAAGAAGAAGAAGAGAACACAAACATTCACAGTAGCAGTTAATAAATTATATTTTCACTATCCTACTAAAACAGCATTCCAAAAACCTTTTGTGCATCTGAAATCATTTCAGTGTGAGAATGATTTTTCTTCACTCATCTCTCTTACCCGATGGCTCTATCTGCTGCAGCAGGTTCCGCACTGAGCTCTTCTTCTCCTGGGTGGTGGAGCTGAGGTTCTCTTGGTCCAGCATCTTCAGCAGCACGCCCAGCTCACTCACCAGCACCTCCATTGCTGTACAGGGAGAGGGCAAATGGTCAGGGGGGTGGGTGCCACGGGTTCAGTGTATAATCAAAGAGGGGGGCAAAGGTCAAACTGACAAGTCTAAACAAATCCCAGGTGTACGGCCAACAGGCTCTTTTTGTTTTGCTTTCCCTGCGTCCTTCTTTCAATTTCTGTCACTTTGCTTCGCAGTTTGTCAACATCCATCAGCCATCTCATCACAGAGTCTCCTTCCCCTCTCCCTCTGTCTATCCAGACTAAACAATGACAAGAGGCTTCAGCGACAGGAAGCGGGTTTGCTAATTGCTCATTAACTCTGGAAATATGGAGATCTTGAGTGACCAAAGATAACAGCAAATGAACAGAACTTCCTGAACGCAGGTCTAATATTCTGCCAACTTGCGAACACAAATTTGAATCAACATGTAAGTCATTCCCAGTGCTAAAAGGGTGACAGAAACATAAGATTTTGTCCCCCTGGCCCTCTGAAAGAATAAACAGATACAGGTAATGGTTTGATATATTATATATGATCCTATCAGGAATAACTTAAGGAGCACTTTGCCCAGAACAAGCCAAATGTGGCAGCTAGAATTTCATTCACAAGGACCTGATGTTTATCCAACAGTTGCGAAACTGAAATTCTGGACTTAGAAAAACACTATGTGCCTCATACAGGCCTTCACAGGACTCTGTGGGTTCTCAGGGCTCAGATTGTAGGAATAGATATATCACATACATCATATGTTGATATGAGGTCCACTCCCTGTTTTTCAGAATGAAACTTAAATAAACTAACTCACTCCCCCCCCCCCCCCAGCTGCTGGACAGCCTGTGAAAAGGTTTGCAACCTGCTGCTTTCTCTAATCTTCAACCACAAACAAGTGCCACCAAGCAACCCTTTTATTTTCTTCCACCTGTCTGGGCTATTTCCATTAGCTTGTTTGTATCATTGACTGTATTCCAATACTCATTTTATTACCTCTGTAATCCGAAAATCCACAGCAAAAACCTAACAAATGGCTGAGTCACTGCTGGCATTCTTGTCTGCCTCCCCCTACTTCCCATTCCCCTCCATCTCATACTCTCTATACACTCCCCCTCCTACCCAATTTTCACAGTCCAGTCCCCTTGGACCTGGTGAACTGTGCGCCTTGCTAGGGTCAGCCACGGGACAGCCACTGAGCCAGAAAGCTCTTTGTTCAGTATGCGGTCATATGGCAGCAAGACCTGTTGCGCTAAGCACACACAAACGCAGGCAGAGATAGACATACATGCATGCACAAAAAAAACCCCAAACACACACACACAGGCAGGCTCATGTGTTGTGCATTTAGCGAGGTGTGTCAACTGTTAACGTTTGTCTGCTTATCTAAAAAATGCACCGAAACCACCACTGTGTGTGTGTTTGCATGCAGGATTAAATAGCACATTAATAAGTTGAGGCAGAATGTTGGACTCCTGGATGTATGACCCTAACGCAGCAAATTTGGATGTAATCATCACTGACAAGCAGAAACTAGATAAGCTGGAAAACATATCTATTGTTTGTCAGAGATGTATGTCCTACACTTCAGGGTGCTCCCACTCCTTAAAGATAGACATACTTTTCTTAGGTGGGTCTTCCTATGGGTTTAACAATGCCCTGCCAAGGCTACAGTCAAAGAGCAACAACAGCTACAGTAGGTGTATATTTGCATGTCTCTGTTTAACCACTTTGTCTTCTTTACCAGCGTGGTTTCCGTCCATTGTAATAACAGCATGCTCTCACTCTGAGGAACGGGCATAAGGAATTAATTCATGCTGGGACCTGGAATGCGTCCTCATTAAGATCTGATTCAGGCAGGGAAATAAGGAAGTGGAAGGAGAGGAAACTCATGAGAGTGGGATATGTTGGCCTGGTGAATGCTGTCTCTCTGCCAGAGGTTCCAGCTGTTTAGATTCTGGCTCTAGCGTAGGACTGGGCTTCCCCTAACCGAGTGTAAGACAAAACCTTATCCACAGCATGACTCATTCGCTGCAGAGAGAAGTTGAAATTTACACCAGTCAGCACTAAATCAAATATAACACAGAAATCAAGGCGATGCTTTCAAAGAATTTGCCGTGAAGTAGGACACCGCACTCATAAAAACTATTTGACAATTTCATTTGGGCCAGCTTTAAAAAAAACAAAACAAAAAAAAAGGATTATCCAATTTTACATTTACAGTGCAAAAGCGAGTGAACAGGAACTGCTTTCTTATTTTTGGCATGTGTGGCGCGTAAGACCACCCTTAAATATCCTGTCACGCCTTTGTAATTAACAACACACCACACAAGAGTGTTGTCACACATCTAAAGCAGCACATCATCCTTTACATTTATGCTGCAACTGCTCATTTGTGTGTGTTTATATGTGGCTGGTAACTGATATCTCCTAACTTGAGCTTGGCACCTCAGGGAAACTACACAAAAGCTCCCATAATGTGTTACAGTGCTACATAAAAAAAAGGTGGTTTAATATAGTGAAAGTGATGTATCTGTTCCCTAGAAGGCCAAAGCATAGCTTTATTCTAAGCTTTGTGTGCTGTAAAAATCATAACACAAAAGTCTGAGACACCAGCGGTGCAGGTCGGCAAAGCTATTCAAAGCTTAGAACAAACTCTGCTTCCTCACACTTGGTTGACAATTGCTGTTAAACACAAGACACATTCCTCACCTTGTTAATAGTGCAAGACTCTGCATAGTGTATTTGTGTGTGGGTGTGTGTGTGTGCGCAGACTTTTGTTAAGTGGAGAGGGTAGTTTGTTTAACGCTGCAGACTCATGCTTTTAAAAAGGAGCTTACATTTGCAGGCTTTCTGTGCCAACTCCGGATTGAGCAACAGTGGTGTGTGTGTGTGGGGGGGGGGTAGATGGGTGAATAATTTCAGTGAGTCTAGCACCTGTGCTAACATGCCCAACAAACTCTGAACTAAAGAATAATCTGGCCTCATTCGGGTTGCACCATTTTTTTTCCTACCCCCTCCACGTACCAAAAACTTCCCTCATGCTGAGCTTACTTTTCTTGCCATGCAACACACACACACACACACACACATAAATAACTTAATATAACAGTATGTCGAAAGTGACAGAATTCAGACAGTCAGCAGCAGCAGCAGCAGCAGCAGCAGCTTTGTTTCACAACATCATTGCAAGCAGACTTTCCAGCTTATCCAACAAGAATTTTCAACCCACAAAGAGTCTTCAGAGGCTTGAAAAATTACAGTGTTTCACGATTGACTCTGGCTGGCAAAGACCGCTTTCTCAACAATTCAACATTCCTGCCTTTCTTGGCATTTCAGCTAGCTGGCATGTAGTAAACATCACCTGATTGCCACTGTGCTTGGATTGAGGGCACCTTCAGCACCTTTACATCCCCACAGCTTTCTTTCTATTTGTATATCCAAATCTTTCCTGTAGCTTCAGATACTTTAATATGTCCAAAAAAAAAAACATTTATAAAAGACCTTATTTTTAATACTTACCCTCACACTCAGTGGATGACACTCCCACCATTCTCTAAAACAAATTGGTTGATTCATACACAAAAGAGATACTGCAGGAGATATTCCAGAGTCAAAGCCTCCCTTTGTGCTCTATCCTGTGAAGTCTGCAGTGGAGGTGAGCTACCATCTGCTGAATTCACACTCCCTTTACTTCTCCCATCCTCCATCTGATCTGTTATCTCCCTGCACCTCCCTCTCCATCTACCCTCCTCTCTCTCTCTCCTTATTTTTAGGGGGGGTAGAGTATAGGGTGGTGCTCTGCGTGTGTGTGCATGTGTTTGATCCCCCCCTTACACAGTAATCCTAGGGATCGTATAGCACCTGGGAAAGGCTTGCTGTGTAAACACACGCACTAATAGCCAACTCACATTCTTTATTCTTTTGCATTCTTTCCCTCTCTTTACATTATTAACCTTTAACTAGTGGCTACACTTTATAGTCGCACTAAACAGGTACCCGTTTAGTTGTTTCTAGCTGTGGAAATCCCCATGTCAGGGGCATATAAAGTAAAAGTTGTAGGACTTAGGAAATTCTGTGGAGTAATTATAATGGCAAGTTGAGACCTTTTTTTTGAGTTACACGTGGAGGATTTGCTGCTTTGGGGCAGATTCAGATGCCCAAACACGACGCAACACGCTGCCTTTAACAACACCGGCAATAACGTGGCACAAACAGCCCTCAAGCATCCACAGTTCAATACACAACCATAACCACAATATGACACACTAGCTTCTCTTAAGTGTAGGCTTTTACTATCAGAAGCCTGCTGCACAGGACTGCACAAGTATCACGATGATGTCACAAGTTTGGAGTTGCAGCATAAGATCACCTGTTGTTTGGAATCTTGGTGTGACCCCTCATCGCCCTTTTTGATTTGACCGATTATTTACAGTTTAGTTAAAAGGCAAAAATTTGGGGAAATGGAGCTTAATCACTCTTTTGTTTAGACTTAGATGAGAATTATATTAAGAGCCACCTGGTCAAAACTAGTTCATGGGTTATGTCATTTTTTTTTTTAACCTCCACAAAAAAATTGCTGTGTTTTCTTCATGAATAGGACATTTAAAGCTCTTCTTTGGATGTTGGCTGCCTTTTGTTGCAGTCTCTCCCCGACACCACTGGCTAAAATGTGGCCACAAACCACGACCATCATGTTTAACAGATTGCTGTAGACACTCACTGTTGTACCTCTCTCCTCATCTCCTCTGTAAATATTTGACTCAAAACTTTCAAACCTCAGACCTGTTGCCACTAATTTTCAGTCAGTTTCTTATGTATTTTAGCATACCTCAACCTTTCCTTCCTATTTCCTTTCCTTAAGCATGGTTTCGTGACAGCCACCCTTCCACTGAAACCATTTCTGGTGAGGCTTCAGTGAACAGTACATTCCAGTATCTCTCAGGCCCTGTGTCAGGTCTTTGCTGGATTCTTCCTGACTTTCAGACACTGTTCATCTGCTGGAAGTAGCATTTCAGGCCTGACACTTGCTCTTGTGTCCTCCACTTGTCCAGTTTCCATAAATATTTTTAAGACACACTACATACCATGCCTAGATACGACAAGTTTTCAGTAAATAGCTCTTTGGGAATCACCTTGTTGGTGCAAAAATACGATTTTTATGCCTTTCAAATGGTTATCTTTGGCATTATCCATTGAATTAACTAAAGAAATGGAAACAATTTGTGACTAGTTGCTAGTAACAAAGGGCCTAAAGATACAATTTAAAATTGTTCTTTGCTAAGTTTTCTGTGATGTATAAATACAAGGCTGGTTCATACCTTGATGTCAAGTGGCTTCACAATAAAAAAACAAACAAACAAACAAAAAAAAACATCCCTCTAAAAATGGTCATGTACAACGACCGGACAACTCAAGACAACTCAAAACAAATTGCAACCAAATCTGACTCCTTGGAAGCAAAATATAAAGCAATGATCGCTGGCTTAAGACTTTTACACTGAATTGCATTTGTGAATAAAAACAGTTCACTAATGAAATCCTTCTAAAATCAAATGATAATAAAGCCGGATCCTTTCTGACTCGTGAATGGTGTTTCCCAACTTTTCCAAAATAGCCTCTAAATGTGACAGATGTCACCTACTCGCCCTGCTAGGCTGCTATAGCCTCACAAACCAGTTCTGACAGTAACTAAATGTGAACTTTGACCTCAGCACCAAATATTTGACCTCATACAGAACTGTGGATGTTAGAGGAGGGATGGGAAAGCACACTAAGTTGTAAAAGCCACATCACTTTGAATCACGGTACAGCTGGGTGCAATAGATCTCAGGCTTTTGAAACGCTAACGCCTTCAGGGCAGAAATGTTCACAGTAATTGATCAAATAAGACCTACTGTTTATTCCACTGAAACTAGTCAAGTCCACAGCTCCAAACAAAGGAGAACCATAAAGATGTAAGTCGTGCCAGACAAAGCAGTCTGAGAAAAAAAAAAAAAAGACGGTATCATCTGTGACTCCACAAGAGATCGGTATCTACTGAAAACTGCTGGATTTTTCCTGGAAGCATCCCTTTCCTTATTGTCTTTGGACAAGTTGGACACACAACTATTTCTCAACCTGATCTGACATGAAAGAACGCTGCAGATTCACTGTGTAGGAGTCCTTTTTCCACAGCTCAACAAAGGAGACAAACAGCATATTTTTTTTGCGTGAAAAAGCACGATCTTATCTCAGGTTAAGTGAGTCATAGGATAGGTTTTCAGTATCGAGACAGCAGGGTTTGACTGTTATCATGATGCCGTGTGAGAGTTACATAAATACCTCCATCCAACTCAGTCACCAAAGCTGAGTCAGGCACGCTTTTTGAAAGAATGAGCTGATTCATAACATTAAGAAACAGATGAAAAAGAGATATTTCTATCACACTGTTCACCATTCATCACAAATCTCTGTTATGTACAGATCAGTAAAAGGTGTGCAACAGAAGATGAGGTAAACCAGAGAGATGTTCTCCAAGTTTTAAATTGCATTAGGAGACGTGCCAACAATGTCTCTCTCTCACCAGGCTGTGCCCTTTCATGATGAAATCCCCTCCCACTCTACCTTTTAAAATCCTGGCATTTCCCAAGAGTGAGGTTTCTCTTCTCCTTACGCCAGTAGAAACGTGTCTAGGCATTCAGTATAAATCATCCTGAAGACTGCAAATTAGAGGTGGGAATCACCAGACACCCCACAACACGATATTATGACAATATTTCACTCACAATAAGCGATGCAATTGCTGAGTATTGCAGTAACATATATTGCAATTTATCACCTTTCCTCAACTGCAAATTACGTCCTCAAAGTTAAACTCTGTCAGTATCCGTTTCAGCCGATAAGACTTCAATAATTGTTTTTGCTGCTGAGATTGTCAAGCATACCAACACTGTCGCATTTGATTTAGGTTTTTCTTAGGGAAAAAAAAATCACACTGATGATGTAGGCATCTCAAAAACTCACAAAAACTCAAATATCAAATATGATACACTAGGCATTAAGAGGTTAAAATAATTTTTACTCTGACATCTCACAGAATAGCTGTGTATGAAATGGGTTGCTTGCAGTCACAAACAGACTGAGAAATACAACTGCAAGCAGCAATGAGGAGGCCCGGCAATTTAGCTGTCACAGTCACCATGGCAATTTAAGATGACCATGTGAAAAGCATGGCTTTAAGCACTGACAGGAAAAATGAGCTGTTGCTTATTGCAGTGCCTCTGAGTGGGGACATTATGGAACTTGACAACCTTAAGAAAAAGTGCAAAGTTCATACAGTAAGGCTGCAGTCAGATGTGAAAATGTATTTATTTGATTGGAAAAGGTGGTGCATTTAGGACATTGTTATGTTATCCAGGTGTTCTACCTATTGTAGGTTATTCACTGTGCGGACTGCGGGTTTTTATACATATCAGTTTAGATTGTGTAACGGACATATCCAAACAAGAAAAACAGCTTTAAGTTTGTTGACCATCGCTGCACGCTGTTTCAAATAAATATGCACAGCCCAATAAACATGCCATAACATTGCACACTATTTTCAGGCTGAATGTGACCCACATTTGGAATCAATACAATAGTTATCCCACTTCCTGTTTGGTGTCTCTGCTGCATGTTTAGATTTGGTTGGATGTATGAATGCCTTTGAAAATCTAACCATTCTGATAAAGTTTTGTGGCACATTGTCTGATAACTACATGAGGTGGAGACATGAAACTTGGTGAAAAGAATCAAGGGACTGTCCCCAGTCAGTGAGCCAAATTCATGTAACTACTAGGGGCTGCCACAGACTGCCACAGTTTCCACTGCACTCATGGTTACTTTTGTTTTCGCATCCTGTTTGGTTAAATTTAGGCACTAAAATGATTTGGTTGGGTTGACTCACAAAAACCAGTTGGTTAAATTTAGGAAAGTATCACGGGTTAAAATACACACTTTTACAATATACAGTACCAGTATGATAGGAACCCTTGATTTTTAGGTTCTTATGTATCAACACCTGTGCACATTTTATGTGCACTCTTTCACACAACTTCTTGGGACCACTTGCACAAACAATGAACAATGTTGCATTATGGGAGAACATAGTAATCATCCAACTAATCAGTGTTCCACACTCCCCCTCATTGCAGCCATTTCTCCTTCTTCCCTTAAAACATATTCCTACAGACAACACAAATAACACAGCACCCCTGCACTCCAGGCTGGACAAACTGATCAGGCGGGCCGGCTCTGTGGTCGGCGTGAAATTAGACTCTCTGGTGACGGCAGCAGAGAAGAGGACTACGGACAAACTACTGGACATCATGGATGATGCCAGTCACCCTCTGCACACTGTCATCAGCAACCAGAGGAGCCTGTTCAGTGACAGACTGCTCTTTTCCAAGTGTAGGACCAACAGACTGAAAAACTTCTTTGTCCCTCACGCCATCAGACTGTACAACTTCTCAGGTTTGTAGATCATTTTAGCATGATTTAGTCTGTTGTTCTGGTTTTGAACCAACAAGAAATTTGTGATCTTTTAGTATATTTTTCTTTTTTCAGTAGCTACTTCCTTTAGGAGTCACCACAGTAGAT
This sequence comes from Pterophyllum scalare, assembly GCA_024447675.2. NCBI lineage: Eukaryota > Metazoa > Chordata > Actinopteri > Cichliformes > Cichlidae > Pterophyllum > Pterophyllum scalare. The sequence goes on from JAMQGT020007828.1 coordinate 22,082, forward strand.
CATCTGCCTCCATCTCATCCCATCCTTACCATCCTCTGCTGTCACACCAACCCTCTGCTCGTCTTCCTTCACAACATCCATCAATCTTCTCTGAGGTCTTCCTCTTTTCCTCCTGCCTGGCAGCTCCATCTTCAACATCCTTTTTCCAATATAACCACTATCCCTCCTCTGCACAACTCCAAACCATCTTAGCCTTGCCTCTCTGACTTTGTCGCTATACTGCTCAGCCTTTGTCCCTCTGCTAATCCTGCCCATCCGTGTCAGTCCCAATGAAAATCTTAACATCTTCCGCTCTGCCACCTCCACCTCCACCTCCACCTGCCTTTTTGTTATTGCCACCGTCTCCAAACCATACATCATAGCAGGTCTCACTACCGTCTTGTAAACCTTCCCTTTCACTGTTGCTGCTATCACTCACATTCGTCTCCACCCACTCCAACCTGCCTCCATTCTCTTCTTCATCTCTCTTGCACACTTTCTGTTACTTTGGATGGCTGAAGTATTTAATCTCATCGACCTTCACGCCCTCTACTCCTTGTGTCTTCACCTAGTACACCTGTCTCCCTCTAATTCACACACATCCATTCTGTCTTGCTTCGACCGACTTTCGTTCCTCTTCTCTTCCAGAGCGCACCTCCACCCCTCCAGGCTCTTTCCCACCTGCTCCCTACTCTCACTATAGATGACAATGTAATCTGCAAACATCATAGTCCACAGAGACTCCTGCCTGACCTAAACTGTCAACCTGTCTATCACCACTACAAACAAGAAAGGGCTCAAAGCTAATTCCTGACGTAACCCCACCCCCACCGTGAACTCATCTGTCACGTCTACCACACACCTCACCACTGCCTCGTTGTCTTACATGTCCTACATGTTCTGCACCACCCTTGCTCACTTCTCCTGACATCCTCACACAGTACCACTGTTGCTCCCTTCACACTTGATCATATGCTTTCTCTAGACCCCGTGGTTATCTTTTGGTTAGCATTTAATATTTATGCCTTGAGGAGGTGATGGATGGCAAACAGCTAAAGGGAAAACAAATACTGGACTGTTGAGACACTACATCAACTGAAAACCAGTGATTTGTTGGATATATTTACTGAAAGTGTACACATAAAAACTGATGATACTTTAGTGTTGTGTTTGGAGCTTGTTTTGATGCACACTCCCAACAAATATATTAATTGGAAATTTATTCAGGTTTAAGTAAATCTCATTATTGGTTCAGAGAGGATTACAGTTGGTTTCCCTCATCGGTTTGAGGGTTCAGGAAATAAGAGTCCATTCACAAGAAGTACATGAAATTGGAAGCACATTGGAAAATGCCCATCATATAGAGTAGAAATCTTGGGTACTGGAAGGTTATGTTAACACTTTTAAGCTAACTGCTTAAAAAAAAAAGTGCTGCAAACAAAAAATTTTTCCTCTCCATCATTAGTGAGCTGAGCAACTCTATGGGGTTCGCTCATATGGCCCCCCATAGAGATGGACTTCCTCTCTCTGCTGATGACATCACCTATCACCTCCGGCCTTCTGTTTCCTCTTCCTGTCAGCTGACCCATTCCCACTTTGACTGCAGTGTCTCTGGTGACTCTATTCTCGTTTCACTCTCTAGATCATTCACCAGATAGAATTGAATGTGCATCTACAGCTGCATTTCAAAGAAACAATAAAACTCTAGAATGTGCCATTACTACAAAACCTAATTTAGCAACTACAGGCTGACTCCTTGAGTAATAATTATTTTCTCATGGCTTTTTTTTTTTAACATTCATTATGTAGGTGGTAATTTCAGACAAACCAGTGATAATGAACAGATACTAAATGTAGTCTGCAAAAATGGAGCTGAGCAGCAGGTGAGAAGAGCATGTGGAAAAGCTTATTTGGTTTGGAGGAATTGTAAAGGTATACTAGCGAAGGAGAGAGAAAAAAACATGCTCCCCCTGCTGTTTTTACTGGATTCGGGAAGCTGCTTCAGGTTATCATAAAATACAGCAAGGATCCCACACTCCATGATGCAAGTGCATGAGCAAAGATAATAAATTTAACAGTGATGGGAAAGGCATGTTGAATGTCTTTGCGAAGAGTATTACTCTAACCAAGATGTTTACTTTTACTAAGCAATAACTGGCCGACATACTGACCTACAAACCGACAGTATGACAAACAGTGTTATGTTTGTCAAAGCCTTCAGTATTTCAAGCATGCGTTCCACATCGCAATTACTTTCCAATCTAACATCTTTGTTTAAATCTCCCTGAAGTACAACATGGTTTAGATTAAATTAAGCATAACAAGTATTTGTACACATCACTTAAATTTGGTTTGTTTGTGTTGTGGAGTCTGTCTCTAGCAGATTTCTGGCTCCATCCTGCATTCTCACTCCTTCTAATTACGCCACTCTAACGAGCTCATCCCGGAGAGATAAAATACTCAAACTCATTAGGCATCTACGATGGCTGGGGCACTTGTGGTAATAGTGTGGGAGAAGTATGGGTTTGTGCGCTCCTGCTCACCTGCTTAAGCATTAACTGGCTTTTCAAGGCCAGCCATTAAGCGCAGAAGCTTTTGATGTTCAGACAGTGATAACTGGAGCTGTTATCTCAAAGCGACAAGCCAGGGGTCTCAGTTAGAGGTCAGGTTAGTGAAGCAACGCTGCTTCTTCTTCCCGTCTGACGTTGACCATGTTTGCTCAGTAGCTTCTGCACTCCTGCACCAGGCTTAAACCTGGTATAGAATTACATGTTCTCAGCCCCAAAGAATAACTGTATCTGACAGATGTGGGACAAAGATTTATGCTACCTGAAATAATTTCAGTATGTGTAGTTTGACATAATAGAAATAGGCAATAATGCCCTGAAATATGGTGCCCTGAAATATGGTGCCCTTCTTCTGGTGTGGCAGGGTTCAACTTCTGACTCCTGCACCCCCCACCCCGTCTACTGTTGCAAATCTCTTGTGTGTGATGAAACAGCAGCTCAACAGCTGATGATCAAGTATGCCTGTTTATGTATTACCACAGTAACAGAATGGCAAAGTGCCCAGGGGATTTCCCTGTATTTTATCAGTGCATTGTGAGGCAAGCTGATCCCCCAGTGATCCTGAAAATAAAATGAATTTAAAAAAAAAAAAAAGGAAGAGAAAAAAATGGACAGATGGGTAAAGAGAGTCTGATCATGGAACTGTAGTACTCACCAGGTGGCAACATATGCATCTGGGTATTTCTCAATATGGACTAAGGTCAAAGGTCAAAGGGATGTCTGCCCGCTAAAGCGCCTTACCCTCGCTCTCATTTTTCATCTTTTGCTCTGATTTATTCAGGTCCAGGATGGCACACAGGGCTTGACTCAGCCTGCTGCTAGACAAAGCCCCCACAGTGCAGTCAGTATTATTCAGATCCCGTATCTGCCCTCAGTCCTATGAGATCACCACAATGCTATGTCTCGCTCACAGGAAAGTATTCACACACTGAGAAAGATGCTATTTTGCAAGTGGAAGCACTGATGTTGCACAGACAAGGGTAATATACACAGTACTGACGCCTGCAAACACTCACACACACACCATGTACATGCGCTCGCGCACACACGCACAGAATCACAGTCACACATGCACGAATGGAGGAAAGAGGCTGCTTTGTCTCCACTTGGGATTTTCTGTGTTAATGAGATTTGAACTAAAACGCTGTATTCAATTCATCACCAGACAGCTGAGATGCACTTATTTCTGCTGTCTGAATCGATGATGTTAGCCATAAGAAGTCCTCGATGACTGTCTTTGTATTTTGTGGTTCATGAGCTTTTAAATGCATAATGAGGAAACCTTTGTGCAAAATTTGCTAGAACACTTGTGGATTTTGCAGTGTAAATGATATATAATAGGTCCTGGCTATAAACAACAGTTGTGCCTAAACAGTTATATTAATATTTAATAAATCATTACTAACTTACCTTTTAACACCGCTCTGTGCAGTGTTTTTGTTAATAGGTTAACATGTTGCGCCTCATGTGGGTTCATTTTTTCTTTTTTTTTTCAGTATGTGCAATATGTGGTCAGTCTTCAAAACAGCTTGAAACCACAGAGGTAGAACAAAAGAGATGGAAAGTCTACAAAATATTACATATCATTACAATATAATAAGCTGTTGGTCGGGTTGAGTCTTTGATAATGGTCTATCTGTTTGGGATTTCTTTGGGTTCCTCCAACATTCCAATGACATCCAGAGTTAAATGGCGGCACTAAATTGGCCGTAGGTGGGAGGGTGCATGGCTGCCTGACTTAACCTAGTGTCACCTGCGATGGGCTCCAGCCCTTAACACACTGTTATATGAAATTCAAGACTTTTATGCTACTTTTTGATGGCTAAATGTTTGTTAGCTTCATGCTAAGATGTTATTAGCATGGAAGATCTTTGCATCTTCACTGGGACTAAAGGCTACCACAACAACGCTCGTAACATTTGTAACAACAAACCTAGTCAGAAACTTAAATTACCCTCACCCAGCTGAATATGGACACTTTAAAGAGGCTAACAAAGGCAACGTGGCTAAAGTTAAAGCTACTTAGGGGTGAAAGCCAGCCACAAGCCAGCAGCCTCGGTACAGTATAAGTAAAGGAACAAAGCAGTCATGAGGAGATAAATATGATGTCATGCTTATCTGGCGAATTTATAAACATACTTGAAAATGATGTAATTCACTAACATTTGCTTTGTTATATTAATCTGTGCCACCTGCTTTTCATTTAGTAAAATATGTCAGGTAAAGATGTGTGTACAGCAGCTTATTTACAGTTAATTGTTTGTACCTCTTTTCAGTGAGAGAAGATGCTGTAACTTACTGTAATACAGGAAAATACATTTCTTTCATAAATCACCCTCATTTACAGCTTCTTGAAAGTCACATATAGACGTCCTATCTGATAACCGGCTAAACAAGTATCATTGTGCCAAGTTTTCCCAATAAATCAGAATCTTCTGTAAGTACCGCTTGTACCTGTGAGCCAGCACACCCCAGGCAGAGTCCCTTTTCACCCTCAGCAGAACAAGAAAACACCACTTTTCTCAGTGTTTCATATGCTTTATTGCCCCCCCCCATCCTCCGCTGCAGTGGTGTGCTGCATATCTCCATGGAAACCCTATATAAACAGCTGTGCAGGGAATGACCACTGGCTACACACAATGCACATGTGCACACCCACATGTCCACATACACTCTGCACACATATACAGCCATATGAATCATAGTGATCTCCTATTCTCACAGGGTTCAAGATGGGGAATTCCACTTCTTATAGGGCTGGTCTACAATCATCCATAATTTAAAGCTCATGAATGATGAAGCACACACATACATATATCATAATAAATGCCTTATTTTACACTATATGTCTGATTGGCTGATGTCTGCAAAGCGTCTTTATATTTAAAAGCTCCTACTAAAGTCTAAAAAGTCAAACAAAACAAAGAACCTTTTGAAGAAAGACTATATGGAAGGGAGAATCCCTTTCTACATGTTCTGGGTCTCATTGTTCATGGGGTTCAAGTTAGTTACAATAACACTATACCGTATACAGCTCTACTGGAAGCAGCTTTGCAACAGAGAATAGGCAGCTTTTAAACAGTCTGGTCACAGTCAGAAAAGGAGTTTTTTGTTTTTTAATCTGTAAATGAAGGTGAACATGTGATTTTATGGCCTATGCAATTCATTAAAACTGCCCTCTGTTACGTAGCGCTATTTAGTTTACAACAGAATGCAAAACAGACTAAAAGAACAACATTAAACTGAACCACAGGATGGTTTTATTGTTAATAATCTTCCTTGACCCCACTGAACTCAGCTAGAAAGCTGAGCAAGGAGCGCAACATTAATGAAAGCTAGGATTTTGCTCATTTTGGCTAAAACTAATGGTAAAGACCAGGCTGTAAAATACTGGAGTAAAGTCAAATCTATGAGGACTCCTTTTGTCATGTAAAAATGCAGATCACACAGTACAGGATCAGAAAATGTCACATAAATGCACACACAGTGCAGTCCCCTGTCTACTGGACCGAAGATGATGGCAGGCTGAATTTTAATTGTGCCCTTCTGCACTGCTAACCTAAAACCACTGATTTAATTTAACTGCTACCAATTAAAACCTCTGTTTTCTCTGGACAGGCCCAAGACTCAGCTCTGTGTGAAGAAAAATATATTTTTACTCAGTGCCGTTTCCTATGTGAATAATAAATTAATAGGATGGTGGGGGTTGGAATGACATTCCAATAGGCACACAAGCACAAGCGCAACACACTGGTTGTCTTTGCATATAGCTCTCAATGGCATGCAGCGCACTTGTGCTTGCATGAGCAAGGCATTTCTATCTGCATCATTTTTGACTCCATAGTCCATTGTTTTGTCCACAAGTTCTTCCACATGGTCCAAAAAGTCCTGACAATAGCCACGATTCATCATAGCTGATTGACTAAATCACAGGCAACCCCAGTGCTGCAGTGCATCTCTGCAGGGACAGCCTCTCCCTTCTCACACCCACCTGAACACTCCGCTTCGCACACTGTTCACTGAGGTCGACCGTGGAAACAAAAGCTTTATTGCACCGCTGCTGCAGCTGGCTCTGAGAGCGCTGGCTCCCACCATTCAAGTTTCTACCTGCCAGTCTTTACAAGCTTGATATCTGAACACATGAATTCTACATACAAAAATAGGTCAGCACATCATTTGCTATCTCCTGCTTTTGTTTGCTTGCGGGTTTTTGTGCGGCTCGATCAGTTTAAGATATGGTGATTGGCTCAGCCTTTCAAAAACTCCTGTGCTCCTTTTTGCAGTGTGTTTTGGCTCACCTCTCCAAGTGTGAAGTTCTGTCACGTCAACTCTGGAGCATTTGCCTGAATCCAAATCCAAAGTATAGCTTTATACACTTCAGACTTCATCTGGCTACGTCAGTCTTCTATGAGATCATCAGTAAACACTAGTGATCCAGTGCCACTTGAAGGCACACACCCATGCATCACTACCATTACTGGATCTTGAAAGATATACTTCAGATGCCGAACCCTTCTCCATAATCTTTGTTTCCCACTATAATACTGGCGATTGAGCTTACTTTCATCTGTCCAAAGAATGTCGCTCCAGAGCTAATCTGGCCTTTCTATTCTTGAAGTTCATCACTAGTTTGTGCCTTACAAATACAAAAGGTTCACCTCTGTATTTGCTCTTGCGACGTCTCCTCTATAATCAGCTCAGATAATGATATGTCAGCCTCCCGGAGAGTGTTCTTCACTTGCCAGGATGTTCTGAAGTGAAACTTGTTTACTAATCTCTTTATTTTTTTCTGACAAACTTTATGAATGCTAATTAATCCAAATAATTTAACAGACAGCAGGCGGGGGTGGGGTGTGTGTGTGTGTGTGTGTGGGGGGGGGTGATCCCCAGGTCTCACGAGGCATCACAGCATGTTTACTCTTGTGGTGTTTACACAAACAAAAAGCTCAGTCTGTCAAGCTCCATTCTTGTGTGTTTGTATGCGCGCGTCTGTTGAGAAAGATAGGAATGGCAGATGAGATCCTCTGCCCTTCTGCAGTTCTGAACAAGACCTGAAAACTTCCTTCCTAAAATACTTTGCATGCACACCAAACACACTTCTAATACCTACATAATCCACATACACTGACAGGGCGACAAAGAATGGAAAAGAGGGAAGCTCAGGATGGGAAGGCAGAAGTCAAACAATAAAGAGTATTTTTCTTGAGGGCACGCAGTTTGTCGCCTTTCCTTTCAGCCGAGTTAAAAACGTCCATTAAGTTGGACGTTGTAATCACTATCACATGTTTACCTGCCTGGCGGCGGGCAACAAGTCGATGAAAAACATTTGAGAGTTCACGGCTCTAAAAGCAAACGGCACAAATCACTTCAGGTTAAACCATATGTTCTTACTTGAAAGGCTACATTGGGTCAAACCTCTTCTTGTTAATGCCATCACTTCCAATCTTTAGCTAAAGCCCAGACAGAGGCAAGTGTATATGCTTTATGTTACAGTGTGGAAAACATGTTGCTGTGCAGGGGGTGCAACTGCACCCCGCCCAGAGAAAACACATGGCATGGAAACACATTTTGTATTTCTGGCTATTCAACACAAAAACACAGCATACACCCACCCACCCCGGGGGTCTCTGCAAGAAATTCTGTGCTGGTGGTGTCCAAAAACCAAACAGTTATTAGCAGTAAAGATCTCATCTCCACATCCAGATATTTGACTTGACTCAGGATGAGTGAGATTCACTTTCTAGAACAACAATTAAACTGTGGATCTGCACTTGATTTCCTGGTTGTCCAAGCAGCTGGGAGGAGAACAAAGTAAAATAAAATAAAAAAAAGTTCACTACAGTTGAATCCTCTTAGATGCACCACATGAGGCCAAATTTACATGTTCAAAATTGAACCTTTGTCAGACTTTGAGGACAGTGAGGCAGTAGACAGTGGAACAAGATTGTAGAAACATTAATACACTTTGCTGTAGTTCAGTAAAGTGCAGGACAGAAAAAGCAGCATTTCTGCAGATGAAAGTGTGTGTGTGTGTGTGTGAGAGAGAGAGAGAGAGTCTATCACTCTATGACAGTCGCCTAAGAAACGATCAGTTAACATAAACAGACATGCTTATCTTAATCAGTTTCAGAGAGCAGCCTAAACTTACACTTGGTGCCACTTGCGTCCATTGCGCTGGCTGATGCTGTCCTTACGAGAGCTGCTGAAGTCTAGCGCAGGTCCATGAGTGAGTGAGCGTGTGAGGACGTGTGGAGAGCCGCTGCCGCTGATAGATACAGTGGTTACAACACAGAGCCGCGGCAGGTCGGGAGCCGGAGGCAAGCTGTTGATCTGCTGGGTCCTAAAGTCAGCCTGAAGAGAACTCTTCATAGCAGCAAACCTCAGTCCATGTAATTGTATTCTTAAAGGGAAAGATAGTACTCCTGTGTCTGCAGGGGAAATAGCTAAATAACTGGCCTGGCCCTGTCCAAAGGCAAAGCTCACCCAGCATCTCATTTAAAACTCATATTATATCTCATTTGCTTATCTTAGATAAAAACCTTTTACAGAGGTGACGTGACCCTGCCCGTGCTTGCAGGGCTTCTGCTGGCTGTTGTACTTTTACTAACGCAACTGTCTAATCCAAGTGTTATTTAGTTATTTATGGAAAGAACAGCCACAGGTTCAGTGATTCCTCGGGGGCTTCCACATAGCTACATAACGTGTCAAAGGGCGTTTTTAAATGCAGCTCCTGGTTTCATAGGGGGAACTTGCTGGTTAGTAAGTAAAATAAAAAAATAAATAAAATAAAGCTAAAACTTTTCATAAAAGGGATTGACAAAACAGACACACACGCCATGAGTCACTTTATGACATTGCCATTATTTCACAATTTAAATTACTAACAGCGGACAATTTCCAGCACAGGCCACCAGACAGCAATCCCACTGGAACTCTAACTCTTTGGGGAGCACCTTGTACCATTAAGGAAAAAACAGCTCTCCTAAATCCTTAATATGCATGTCATTTCAGACACATAATCGATACCATATTTGTGAACCTAAAATTTGGGGGCTTTTTTTTTTTTTGTAGAAGGAAGTTTAGATATAAATTTAAGCCAGTTATCTTCCTTCACTCCCACAGTGATGTCTTGAGTCACCCCTCATTTTATTATACTTTGCTAAGAAAATTGGAAGCATGTGCAGCCATTTATTGAAATGTGCAAACATACATGGAAATGCAGTGAATAAAATTTTTTTTAAAAAGTGAAAAAGGGGGTTGTACAATTTTAACAAGTTTGAAGGTTAATATGTGGTATGACCACCTTCATTCTTCAACTCAGCCTCAACTCATCCAGCTTTCTTGTCATTAGTCTTCAGGAATAGTCCTCAAGGCTTCTTAAAGGACATTCCCAAGTTTTTCTTTGGATGTTGGCTGCCTTTTGTTCAGTTCTTTGTCAAGATGATCCCACACTGCTTCAGTAATGTTGAGATTCAGGCTCTGGGGAGCACTTACTTATAGCGACTGGATAGAAAGTTGTGTGTTTTTTTACCCAGGTATGCTCTTGCTGCATTGACTGTGTGTTTGGGATCACTGTCATGCTGAAAAAGGAAGCCAATCAGCTGCATCCTATTGGATCAAAATCTGGCAGTACTTTTTTGAGTTCATAATTCCATCAGTTTTAAACAAGATCCCCAACACCACTGGCTGAAACGCAGCCCCAAACCAAGACAGAGCTTCCACTGTGTATTACAGATGACTGTAGACTCACTGTTGCATCTCTCTCCTAACCTCCCTCTGTACACACTGACATATGGATTCAACACCCATTTTTAATGCTTGAGTTACTCATAGATCAGTGTTAAATGGCTTTAAAAAATCTCTGAAAATTGTCGGGCAAAGAGAATGGACTTCTTGGAAACAAAATATAAAGAAACGAGGGGCAGCTCAAGACTTTTGCATAGCACTGTATACAGTGAAGACTGCTGAGCAGCCCAGGTGACTTGCAGACAATTTCAGAACAGTGGAATTAACAAGCACCTGGAAAGCAAATAAAGGCACCTGCCTAAATAAAATAGCCCACAGTCTATTAAAAGGAGCAGGTAAATTGAGTGAATGAATTCAAAAGAGGAGACTGATTTTGATTTGAAGTTTAATTTTAGTGACAAAATCAAAAATAACAGTATTCAAAGGAAGTAAAGTCTACAACAACCCTGGATCTTTGTCAGCACGTTAAATCCGTTGCAGAGCGTTTTAGTTGTGAGTGATATAATCTCTGTAGCTACAAAATTATTGGATTAGCATTCTAAAAGTATATAAATAAGAGCAAATGTAAATGGATGACTACAAACCCTCATCCTAAAACATTTAGTCATCATTCTATTGCAATGGGTAGAAAAGCAGAAGGACAGAACTGCTGTGATTGCACATTCTTTTAGGTTGTCACACAGCTGCACAGTGAAATGAATCCATTGGTGACCTTTAACAAGTTAACCAGCATTACATCAAGGTGATCCTCTAAATTGTACATTTTCATTCTCAATTTGTTTTTGTTTTCATTTTCACACAAATCAGTGTTTTCGCCCGCCTCCGTCCTCTTTGTTTCTTTCTAAATCAATTATTGTAAACTCGAGTGGACTCTATTTTCTGTGAAAGAGCAAGAAAACAGGGGAAGAGGTAAACAAAATGCACCCCTAAACCAAAGCAAAGTGATGCTGCAGGCTCGCACGCATTCTTTTCATCTAGTCATTCTCACTGATAAAGTGTCATAAATGATATACTATATCTACATTCTACTCATTCAGATTGCTGGTGCTGCACAGTCATGACTAAGAGAGCATAACAAATAAGGCAAAGCCAAAATTTCTCCTCATTATGTTTTACTACTGCAGCTCTGGTCACTAACGCTCATGTGGCCTTATAGGGGCATGTCATGTCATCCTTCATCATTTAGGCTTAAGAAAAGCAAAACACTACTGTATGACAGTCTCTATTGCTTGCACACCACTCCAGCACACGGCCACAGCTGCACTGGCAACCAGGGGGCAGTTTTATCAGTCCACCGGTGCATAAAGTCTCTCAGTATCCCAGAAGTCCGTCTGGTGGGACCAGAATTTGGTTTATCACGTGAGGAGATGTAGAACAGGTTTCTCGGGCATGGCAGTGTAACTGAGTAGGAGTCTTCGTTTCTGTCTGTCCCCTCCTACAGTTAGTCAGTCTCTGTCTCTATGGCAGTATTCCACACATGTTCATATGCTGTTAAAACAGTCGAGCCTGTTTTTTTAGTTCATTTCTCTTCCACAGAGCCAGCCGATCAAACTCTTCCACAGTCATACCAAACACTTGAACGAACTCCTCTGGGGACAGGTGGCGCTGTGAAAACAGGGAGGACATGACTCACATGAAGAGTAGAAAGTAAGTGTCAAATTCTTCTTACATATTATTCTGTTCAACAGGTCGTGTTTCCGGAAACTGTGAGGATTTGCAATGTTGGATTTCTCTGGTTGGCAATTTAGCGGAACCTTTTAACCTAGTGTCCCACTCCATAACTTACTTCCAGTCTGGCTCTGTCTACATCTTTGGGCAGCCTGTTGCGCCCTCTAGTGGTGACGATGAGCGATTCATAGGGGTAAATCTGCAGGGAGGGAAAATGAAGCACACTTTTAAAATATTTCAGATCCTCAGGTACAAAAGCAATGGAATTATTCAACATGTAGGCAACCTCGCCTGGAATTAATTATTTTTTAAAAAGTCTTACCTTGTGTTCTGCTGGGAGAAAAGAGAGAGAATGAATTTAGTACATTTGGGGAAAAAAACACATTTGATTAATTGCTTGGCTCTAATAAGGTGTTTTTAATTCATATTAAATTACCTCTGCTTCCCCAGTTGACCTCGCTGCCACTGTCATATTGGTACTGGTAGCAATCTGCACTCTGAGGCTGCAGGAGCAGAGAAGGACAGCGAGATTAACAAGAGCGGTGAGCTTTGGGGAATTAACTAATAAAACAGCTTAAAAACTGACGGAAGGTAGAAATGAAAGGTGAAAGAAGTCCAAAGAGTAATATGTATGATGTAATATGTCACAGCTATTCATGTTATGCCATGTTCAGTGTGATCTCACCCGCTGGATGCCGTTGCGACCATATCCTGGTAGTGAAGCTGACTTACAAAATAAATCTTAAACAGAAAAACACACACACACACACACCAGCAAGATGTCAGTCTAGCCAACAGCTGCTTAAATGATCAGTTATTTTCATGCAGTCTGGCACATTAAAATCTACCTGTTTAGTGCCAGAAGATGGCGCTCATGATTAACCAAAAAAAAACAAAAAAAACCCTACAGCTCCAGATGTGTGCACATGACGCTGGTTGAGGAATCCAGTAGCATTAAAGCCAGCATGAAAGCATTAATAATAAACTGATGCCAGCCCCCATGAAAAAAAAAAAAAAAACAGCTACTGTTTAAATAAACCAGAACCACAAACCGAAAGGGTCTGCACACAGCCGAAATATTTTAAAGTAATAGAAACGGCCGTTTACAAAATAAGAGATAAACTTACCACTATCAGTGCTGTACTGTGACCGAGGAGCTGTGAAATAAAGAGATCATATGATTACCCATCAGAAAAAAAATTCCAAAAACAATAAATGCTGTACCACATGAGCCTAATCCAAATTCATCTAACGGCTAGTCCGAGAAAATTACTGTAGAGCTCTGACGGCAATCTGTCTAGTTAGAGGCTTGACAAAAAGAGAGACAGAGAGAAAAAAGGGGGGCAAGTTCAATACTCATCAAGCGCTGTGAGGAACACAAAAATCAAAGAGGCAATAAGGCCAGGCAACATGCGGGGAAGAAAAGGAGGAAACATATTTTAAAAAAAGAAAAGAAGAGAAAAATAAGACGCACAAGTGCACAACAACACACTGCATGCTTCAGCATCTAATTGCACAACCCACAAGCTTGTACGGTTACAAGCCTTTGTTGCCTCTCGACCACAGCGAGCCGAGTCCCATTCAGCTCCGCACACTCCCATTTGAGAAACAGCTTTAATGAGAGATCTTACTGCTCATAAATAAAACAGGATATAGGACACCAGCTGTGAGAGTGAGAGAGTGAGATAGATACACAGATAGATGGAGGGGTAAATCCACCCATACAGAACAATTTCGGAAAGAGAAAGCATTCGGGGGGTGGGGGGGGGGCTGTAGTAAGTATACAAAGTGAAGAGGAAGATTGTGAAAGAGATGGCGCAAGAAAGTGAAAGCATTAGGGAACAGTTTGACAGACATGAGGTGAGGCTGAATGTCAGAGGCTAAAATAACCAGTAGCCATACACTGTATGCACAGTGAAGCATGGCTGTGACACAGAGAAGCAAGTCAGCATACTTTGTGACTTCACCACATCTGGCATTTCTGCACACCTGGTTGAGCACTCTGTTTTCATTAGCTTGAAATGTTCTGAATCAGTGTGATCGGATATCCCCGCAACACTGACAGGCCACATCTGCTACTGACGGCACCACTGCTGCTGCTGGCCTACCACAGCTGTTAATCACACTCATCATTGTTCCATCTCAATACAACACTCAGCCTGCAGCAGCCATGACCCTCTGTGACCTGCATCCACAACCTCGCTGCCCTCGCCCTCAAATCCTAGTGACAGCATGCATTCGGGCTCGTGAAAAAGCCCTTGTGGCAACATTTATGATCACGCCGGGAGGGCCGGGGCTGCGCAGAAATACAGTCAGAGGTGCAGGTATTCATGAACTTGCTGAAACAGAAGGAACAGCAGACAAAAGAGGTAGATGCACTCGAGGGAGGGAGGTGGTGATGGTGGATCCTTACAGCCGTTGATGGTGTTGTTGTACGCCGTGGTGCCGTAGCTTGTAGTGTTCAGTGTTTCCTTGCTCCCACTACGAGAATTCCTCGCGCTGCCCCAGGGGTCGTTGTCATAGGAACCAGATCTGGCTTTCATCTCCTCCTTTAGAATCATCCTCCCGATGCCACTCCCAATCTGAGAGGAAAGAGGGCGAGGAGAGAAGCAGAAGGAGGAGAGGAAAAATGAAAGAGACATTATGGAATCCACGGGAGAGAGAGAGAGAGAGAGAAGCAAATAAAGGAGGACAGCATAGGCACCATACCATTAAAAAAGTGCATTATTTATGGGTGTTTTTTTTAAGGCGGGGACTTACTTCAATGTGATGTTGAAGAAAAGAGAGATAGAAAATAATGAAGCTCTTACTCTTTGAAGACTGTGACTCCAAGTCTCTTCATCTCCTCCCGTTGAGAAGCGTCTTCTTGGCGCCCGATAGGCTGGGAGAGAAACGAGATGAAAGAGATTCCCTTGTATGAATTTAGCACTTTGAGTGGAACACAGTAACAGAGCAAGTGAAAGAATAAATATGACAATACAGTTACAAAATGAACTGTTCTCCTGTGCGTGTTGTTCGTACACACTGAATAAGTTAAATGGCAGTGTTTCATACCCCTGGGGGAGCTGGTGTAGGGATAGTAGTCAGACTCTGACTGGGTGTATGACTCTGGAGAGTAGGTAGACAGTCTGGAGGATCTGAGGATGTCCTCACTGGTCCTGCTTTTGGTGGCTGCTTCCACATGATTGTCTGTTTGAGTTGAGAAAGAAAAAGGCAGAGCCAAAAGAATTGGTCTGTCTGAGGAAAAGTTTGCCTATTCAACTTCTTGTCAGGAGCTAGATGGGGAAATTATAAACCATTCTTATATCTGTCAGTTCAATATGATTCTGAAGTCACTAGAGCAGGGGTGGGCAATTATTTTTCCCAAGGGGCCACATGATAAACTGGGACTGTTTTGGAGAACTGCACCGATAAGCTTACAAAAAGATCAAATGAATATTGCGCAGCACTGAGTTCAGCTTATTGGTTCAACCCTCCACAACAGTCCCAGTTTCTCATGCGGCCCCTTGGGGAAATTAATTGCCCACCCCTGCAGTAGAGGGCTTAGCACAAAGGCTGGAAACTTCACTGTGATGACGATCCTCTAGTTTTAGTGGAAACCAGATATAATATGTGAAACTAAACAGCATCTTGCAACACCGGAGTTTAAAAATGAAAATAAATCGCAGCAGTGGTGTTATAGCTGCTCTATAACAAAGGCACCAGAACGATATGGTGCCTGGTTTCTGAATGGATTACCCAAACTAGATATAACTCATTAAATAACGAGCATTAGGGTCTCTGTGAAATTTGTCAACGTTTTCCTATGCTAGCTGCTCCACCCTGCTTCTAGTCTTTATGTCAAGCTAAGCTAAATGTCTCCAGACTTCATATTGAACAGACAGACACTTAACAAGATTGGTATTGATCTTCTCATCTTGCTCTCAGAATGAAAGGAAATTTCTCAACATGTCAAACTATTGCTTTAAGACAGCGCACTGTGGCGCATTAACAAAAACATGTTAATGAGCATCACAAAGATGTACAGCGAGAGAGCACATTTACGCCGCAATTTCACAGTCATAATATCCACCGTTCTTGTCAGAGGAGATCAATATTCCAGCCAGTGGCGGGAAAATAACTGGCACTAAAGTGAGTTGGGTTACGGCTCAGCCTGAGGCTCACATTCATTTCACGAATGGTGCGAGGCGGTGATATTGATGCCACTCTGCACTAAAGCACAGTCAATGGAAGTCAATGGGAGTGACATGCAATGTAATGTCGCATAGATTGCTCTTCACTCTGTTAGCCATTAGCCATGCCAGATCCAATCCATGGTCCATTGAATTCCTATGTACACGATGCACGACACCAACACATATTCAGAGCAATATTGAATACTCTTGATACTTCTGTCAGAGGAAGTATGACTGTACAACACTGAATGACAAATACAGAAGAAGTGACACCCCCACACACAGACACAGACACCGACACAGACACACACACACACACACACAAACAAATGAAATTCTGTATCTATTCACTGACAGTGACTAAAACAGCGAAAGGAGGGAGATACTTACAGAGGCAAGGTCACCGAGTAAAGTGGAGCAGAAGGTGGAGGGAAGTGAGTAAAAGTGATTGGATGCAATAAAAAAAAAGAGGTGCAAAGAAAAGGGAGACATTATTGGAGCATCCCACAGAGATGTGTAAATATGAGCACTTTGCTATCCACATGGAAAGCATACATGTAGCTGATTGGGTGTTAACAGATTAGTACATAACTGGCACTGGGTGCACAAAGCAAATGAACTGCACATGTATCTGCTGTGGCTTTGGATTTACACCGTTTTGTGTTTAGTGCTGACACGAGAAAATATTAATCAGTGGCTATTTAAGAAGACGTGAAGTACAAGAAGGATCAATATGACTGATGGTTGAGTTAAATGTCATTATTCTAACAAGGCAAGCTAAAAAGGCTGCCATTTACAGTACACACTGAAATGTCCCTTACTTTCTTAACCACGTGCAAAGCTTTGTCTGTGCATGTCGACATCATGACCAGTGATGTACTAATTTTAGAAGAGAGACACTGACGGGTGACAGAGTCAACACGCTGCTCACTGACTAACCCATACATACAGCACAGAGAAGCATGCAGGACAACAACAGAGATAAACTGTTCTCAGTCAAGAGATCTTATGACTCTCAGCTGAAAAGGCCTTTAAAATGCAGTTTAATGAAAGAGACTCTGTTACTGTGGCATGTTTATACTCAAGCACGCTATCCAGAAAGTTCAAGCGCATTTAATTGTTGTGCCTTGTAAAAAAAAAAAAAAAAAAAAGGCAAAAAAATAAGATACAGCATCTCATGTTAACCATGCCGCCATGCTATTTAATGTCATAAATCCAGTGAACGAGTCTATTTGTTTTCTACAGTTAGAACACTTGCTGCCTCCAAGTTATGCCCACTTCATTAAAACAAAACAAAAAAGCAATCACGGCAGCACCTCGAACCACACACTGACCGCTGGCTAACTAGACAAGGCCGACAAATAAAAGAAGACTCCAGAGCAAATATAAATTTCTGTTGTAAAAATTTTTTTCCAGTGTGCTCTGTTCCATTGTTCTGTTCTATTCTGGTGAACTGTGTGTCCTAAGAGCCCCATGTACTCAACATTTGTCACGCCCGAGCAACCTTCACTTCATTTCGTGGCCTGTTCCAGCCCCATTTGCCAACGAGAACCTGTCGGGAACGGCACGTAGAAACAGGCATATTCATATGCTTGTGGCATGCACACTAAAACATTGCTCTTTTATATTCAGCTAGTGCTCCTAAATGCAAGAAGTCTGACTGATCCTCTTCCTCAACTTTGGAGCAAGTCGTGCAAGTCGATCTCTATTCCCTTTGTGCTTTTTCGAGCACTTCTATCCTTTCTGTTTTCGTTTCAGCTTCAGTGAATAGCTGGAACATCAATACTGCTCAACACTAAATGATAAGAGGTCGGTAAACACATCTACATCAGGTTAAACAAAGCATGACTAAACTGACAGAAGGACAGGCAGGCTAAGGCAGGACTAACTGCACTGTACCCGTTCTCTTATAGATGGGAGGCTTCCTGTAGATGTTGGGATCCCCTGTGGCTGAGGAGAGAAAGAGGAGATGAAGAGGTGAAACATGGAGGAGTAAAGGAGGAGAGGATGTGAATTGCTGGTGAGATGAGAGGGCAGGAGAAGGAGGAAGAGGTAGGAGGGATGATTGTAAAGAAAAGTTAAGATGCAGTGTGACGGGAAGAATATGGCTGATCGATTATGTGTTGTATAAAAATACAACTTAATCACATTTCCACACAGACACTCATTCCTGAGGAACTTAATATGACCTTTGTGAATGACTTCCTTCTGTGAATAATGACTGATGAAGTCTTTACTGTGAAGTAAAAAAAAAAAAAAAAGAAAGAAAAATCTGAGAGCATTGTGAATATGAGGAGATGAGGAGTCCTACCTGGCACATGAAAATGTTTAGGGGGCTGGTTTGTGGTGGGTGTGCTTGACCGCCCGTCTTGGCTGTAATAAGGTGAACTCCTGCCACTCTCAGAGCCTGCAGCCAGCCACAGCCAATCACAGCAAAGGAAACACGAGCGTGAAGGAAGGCATCAACACATGCAGATGAAGGTTAAACAGCTCAAAAGTGTGTTTAAATTGCAAGGTGATACTGAGTAACTTTTCCACTTGTGTAATGACAAAGATTACTGGCCTATCAGCAACATAGCAGGCTGTTTAGAAAAGCAATTAGTAATTACAGTGTCACCGCACATGTGTAAGAGTTAAATGGAATGACGGCCAAGGAGCAACTGCAGCAAATGAGACAATCAAACAACTGCTGTGGCAGATATTTGTCACTACTTCAACTACAGTGGGGGGAAATAGTTATTTGATCCCTTGCTGAATTAAGTTTGCTCACAAAGAAATGAACAATCTCTAATTTTTATGGTAGTATCATTTTATTCTAGAGAGACAGAATATCAACCAATATCAACCAAAAGTTATAAATTGATTTGCATCTCATTGACTGAAATAAGTATCTGATCTCCTACAACCATCAACTTGACCCACCGTGTTTGGTGGAAGGGACATGCTGAGTAAAGAACACTATCCCCACAGACAAGCACGGAGGTGGAAACTTACAAATTCAGCAGTGGATCAAATAATTATCCCCACCCCCACCCTGCATATTAGGGGCTATTGGTTTTATTTGATAGTGACAAACAGATGGAAATGACAAGCACTTTGAGCTCTACTAAAAGGAATAGTTTGACATTTTGAAAATCATTTGCTCTTTTATTTTTTGTAACTAGTTGGATGAGACTGTTGAGACCATTCATTGTCTTTAAATAAGATATGTGGCTACAACTTCTAGAGGAACTTCTAATTAAAAGATTGTTACTTGTTTTTTATGTGTTGGACTAATCATAGGATGGGAGCAGTTGTTTTGTATTACTAGATACCCTACTCGAGATTGCTTCCTTCTTTGTGAACAGCAACAACTTCCTAAAATGTATTTTCCTAAAAAAAAAAAAAATTCCTGAAGGGCTGTTAGTTCAAAGTGTAATTCACATTATGTAAATTAAGTTTTCCTTCAATAGACTAGCCCAACAAACTAAGCCTACAAGCAGACAACCAAATGTCACCTGTCTTACCAGGGTAGCCATAGTGCTGTGGAGAGCGAGGCAGGATGGGTGACATGCCTTGGCGGCTATACGTCGGCGAGTCAATGTAACCTGGACTGGAGCACCGCCTCTGCTTTGTATCTAGGCTGTCAAAGTCCTAAACGGACAAAGGAAGCAAGTTACGTGAAAGACAAGCATGGGGCAACAAGAACACAAAACAACACACAGTGACAGGCCAAAATGACAACAGTTCACTTGGTTGAACTTTTGCTAAGTGCAAGTGCACTGCTATTTACATTTTAAGCTATTTACAGTTTAATGGTTTACCTGAGAATAGGGAGAGAGAGTCCCAAGTGACTGCAGAGACAGAAAAAGTTATCATTTATTTGGGGTAAATGAGAACTGGAACAGCAAACCCAACTTACTGTATATAAACTTATTTTAAAGCCAATTAAAGTTTGGTATTTTAAGGAAATCAGCTCAATCTGACTGTCTTAGATAGGAACATATTTGCCAATCTATGGAGAAAGACTGGAGATATGAAAATAAATGGGTTGGGGGGTTGACTTTAACTTTGTTTTCAGAATGAGAATGAGAAAAAAGTCAGAATGCCAGCTCTATCTTTACGTTGAGAGAGGGATGAAAGTTGTATCACGAATTACAATTAAAATTTTGTCAGGAAAACAACATTTCCCCCAAAACTATTCCTATAAGCATGTTGCCATTTAATTGATCATTTACTATTAATAATACATAAAAACCTCTTCATGTTTAGACTAGATTACACAGAAAAGATACACACAATTTTAAGAAAATCTGGTGATCCATATCTTTCACAATGATACAAAACAGTTCTTGTTGAGAGTAGAGTTTATCATACCTTTAACTTTGGGAAACAAAAACAAAAAACTGCCCATTTTTTCCTCAAAACAAATTACCATAAAATAAAATCTCTTTCCTACCTACCCACCTGTATTTTAAAATCTGTTACCTTAACCAATTGTATTGTTTTTTTTGGCATTATCTTTCAAAAACAGAAAAACACAAATATCCCTAACCAAACTGCACGACTGATGTCTTATGACGACACACACTCTTGTTCTTCCTGAAAAGAGGTGAGTGACGAGAGCAGTGCTATGTTTGATCCGGAGTGTGCGGCTGTAGTACCTCCCCATAGCTGTAAGTGTCTAGCCTGTCATCAGAGATGTATCTGTGGTAGGGCTGGTATGAGGAGGATATGAGGAGGTCTGGCTGTTGGACCTCATATATGGCTTTGACCTTTGGCAGGGCAGCTAGGTCCTTATAATCTAGGATCTCACTCTCCACTCTGGCCTGGAGAGAGGACACACATACACCCACCAAAAGACAGAGACAACAGCAACAAGACCCAACATCAACCACGTGAACAATGAATGAGAACTTCACCAGTGACAGCAAGCAGATCATGCAGCGGTGAGAATGGGAAGGGCAGCAAAAGCTCGATGAGGAACACACAGGTACAAACAAACATACTGCAGGAGCTGACAGCACTGTAAGCTGTTGACCTTCAGAACATCAGCATATATGTCAGAAAGAAAGCAGAGGAAGCAAAGACAGCAAGAGGGAGAAAGAGAGGGACAAGGAGTGGAGACCGTATGGACGACAAGTGTGCTTACACTGCATTTCTAACTCATCCATCACCTTAAAGAGAAAGGTCATTGATTGTGAGAAGAGAGCTGAGTAGGGCAGGGCTGAGCGTGGAGCGGTGACTCTTGCTTGCATGCAGATAACCCTGGACATGCTAATACTGCCGTGGTACACAGCAAACTTCAGAGAGCTGAGCAGAAGGCTGGAGTTACAGGTTCAACCACTAAGCACTAAATGCAACATTGGGCTGGAAAATTGAGAATGCCTTTAATGTCAAACTACTGGACAGATTTTGACCTACAGATGGCACTAGATTTATGGATCGCCAGTGTCTGTAGGACACATTTCCAAGGAACATGCACAAAAATTTCATGGATTTCATTGATATTCCACTCAAATCAGGATATCAACAAAGTGAGTAAAGTACGTGGAGCCACAGTGTGCAGGGTTGTGGCAGCCTCAAAACACTTATGATGTGCAGGACTCAGGATAGATCACAGCACTAATCTGGCCCAAAATAGACTGATAGTCTGACATGGTAACTAAATGCTGAAAAAGGGCATGAAATATCTGGTTAGGACCAAGACAGTGATGATTTTCCGTCACAATTTTGCCATTTGATTTGAAATAAAACTGCAGACAGATTCAGTAAAGGACTTGCAAAGCTTTGCAAAGGAGCAAACTCATATTTTTTGGAGAGTACTTTAGATCCAGACTTCAAGTCTCCAAAGCAGTTTTTGTCAAAGCATTAAAATAATCAGTTTACATATGCTTTTGTGAATTCGCTGTAATAACGCCACAATAAATGCAGTACTTCTGTTCAACCCTTTACACTAAAGATCAGATTTTGCACTCTAAATGCATCATAATTGTTTTATTTCAAATCAAATGGGATGCCTGGCACATCAGCAATGACAACAGAGATTAAGGACACAGACAAGTGAACAGGCCAAGGGAGTGAGCAGCCTCTTCTATTGGTGCTTAACCATTCAAGTCTAAGCATAGTGCTTGTGATTCTAGTGTAGCAAAGGTGCCATAAAGGTAGGCTCAGTGGCAGTGTGGCAACCAAAAGTGACTACAAGCTGCAGAGTCATGATTTACTTACACATATAACTCTACTGGGAGAGCCTATTGAGGAGCCCGGTGGAGAGATGGAGGCCTCTGACAGGCGTCTGTGCTGTGGGTTAGAATCAGACAAAGAGAGTTCATTCACATAGTGAAGAAGTTTCCTATTTTATGTGAACATTTCCTTTCTAAAACCTGCGCATTTCCCTCTATAACACTGTGAAATGCTCTACATAAACACACAAAGACTGAACTGAAACTCTAGCCTCACCCTGAGTCTCCTCTCTGCTCTCGCCGCTTGCTTGCACAACGGGTGCCACACCTCGCATCCTGAAGAGCAAGAGAAGGAGGCAAGTCACATACTTGTCGGGCGTTCCCACATGCCAGGCATTTTCTAAAAGGGGTGAGCATGCTCTAAAGCATGTTTATGTGCACGTCACTGTGTGGATGCTTGACCTGTCAGGTACATTTCCTCTCCCTCTTTGAACATCATGTTGCAGCGGGCGCATCGTGCGCAGGTTGGATGGTAGTGTTTCCCTCCTGCCTGTGATGAGAGGAGGAGAGAAGGGAAAAAGAGATGTGGCTGAACATAAATTATAATCACAAGGATTTTCACAGATTGAGGGCTAATCTAGAAATTGCACCCCACCTAGAACAGGTCATTGTCTCCATATGTTTTCTAACTGTGCACGATTTGACCACCAGTGACCTCAGAAAGTATTACGACACTAGTGAAAACCCTTTAGCTGTTTCATTGGCATGCAGAAATCACATGCTAGCCACCACCCATTCTCCCCCATCCCATAATTAGAGCAAAGATCCCTGTAGGTCTGTCACATGAGGAAGTGTGTGTATGAGTGTGCGTGTGTGTTTACAATAAAGAGTCATGTAAGTGAAGGACATAAGAGTGTGAAATATGCCCTTGGACATGCAGGGAACCCCGAGGGAACAAATCCAAACACATGGTGCACATGAAATGGACACGGAAAATGATCGCGCTCCTGATGTCTCTCATATGTGTCTCTGTGGAGAAGATGGTTGAGGCCCCGTCCCATCACCTCTGCCTTTCCTAACACACCATTAGAGACCTTCTATTTATAGAGGCACTGCAAACAAGGAGACCTGAACTGTGTCAGCCAAGCATCCCCAGCACGCGTGCTTAAGTGTGTATGGTGGGGTACTTTATGTCATTTTATGCTGCACTGCCTCTTCCTGCTCTTCATATGGGATTTGCAGGAAATCAGTTGCACCTGACGAGTGAGCTCCCTCTAAGAACTGCCACTGTACAGCATGGTGGCTTAACTGTATCTGAGATGCATCTTAACCACGCTCCCTAGCTACTCAGGTTACTATAGCAGGAATGCCACAGGGAGGATGCAGCACTTCCGTCTCTGCTTTCCAAGCAGCAGAGCATTTACATTGGTGGTCAAGCGGTATCAGTTAAGCAAGCTGCTGTTACCATTTCTAATGAGGAACCTATCCGGCGGCATTAACAGGCTGTAAAATGTATTGCTGAACTGAGACATTAAGTGAAACTAAAGAAAGAAGGTTTTATGACCCTCAGCCTTCCGCTCACCCTCTTTATATCCCCCCCTCCTCCATCTTCTCTAAAATAACTCATTAAACTAACAACCTTTGGCTCT
The DNA here is from genome assembly GCA_024447675.2 of Pterophyllum scalare. Classification (NCBI taxonomy): domain Eukaryota; kingdom Metazoa; phylum Chordata; class Actinopteri; order Cichliformes; family Cichlidae; genus Pterophyllum; species Pterophyllum scalare. The sequence goes on from JAMQGT020007828.1 coordinate 46,027, forward strand.
GGAAAGTTAAACAGAAGCACTGCACTGTGAAAAAAAAAAGCTTAATTATCAATGCAGACGCAGAAAAAAAAAATCTAAGTGGTTGACGTTGGACAGCAGAGAAATAATGACAACAGCAGTTTTGAGCAAATTTCAGAATATTAGAATAAAATAACACTTTTAAACAGACACCTGTATGACTTATTGGTATCTGTCAATGTGCCAATAATAAGGTTTTTTTAATCCTTAATGAACTGCATTTGTAAGTCTAGGTATGAAATCCCCTGGATTAGACTTCCAGCGAGTCAGACTAGATGCATGCTGCATCCTAAAGAAGTGCATCATTATGCTATCAAATACTGACAGACGACCGAATGCAAGCGAGCACAGATACACATGTTCAGAGAACAAGCGACACAGATGTAGAGGGAAAAGAAAGTGAAAGAGAGAGAGAGAGAGACAGAGAGAGATTTGCAGCATGAAGGCTGACATGTCCCCATGTCTATAAATAGACTAGAGAGGCTGACAGTCAGGAACAAAGCACTTTACACCAGCTATTCTGACAGGCAAAGGAGCAGAGGGACAACAAGACCCTGTATGTGCATGTGTGTGTGTGTGTGTGCTTGACAAAGTTTTACTACGTCTGCTCCCTTTGCTCAAGTCCCATCAGACACAAAACACCCACCGGAGACTCTTCCAAAACATTTAATTAGCATCTGCACTTTATCACTTTCATTACTTTCAGCCCTACTCTCCTCGTTACTCTCCCTTCATGTCTTTCTCAAGCTCATCTTCCATCTTTGCTGTAGATCCTTGGCTGTCTTTGCTGCTGACTCTTTCTGCAGTCTTTTTTTTTTTTTTTTTAAAAACCGCTTCAGTGTGTGCATTTTTAATCCTGCTTTCCATGTCTCCCTCTGACATCACCCTTCACTCTTTAGCCTCTGATCTTTTTTAAACTCCCTTTTTGTCTCCACTCCTTTCACAAAGTTGTGGCTGAGTCTAGCCTTTTTTTTAGCTCCTTAGAGTGGAGGGAGGTTTGACTGCTCCTCAACCTCAAGTAGAAACGGTCGATCTGCTCTGATGATCTATCAGGCGCACGCAGTGCAGCTCACTTGGTTTTGGTTTAGTAAAGCTTAACAAAATTTTTTATCACCCTTCAATCTTAAGTCAGGCACTCCCTGAAGCACAGCGGGGCTTAAACTCTGCAGAGGACACACGATGCGACTGCTCAATTATGATAACGCTGATTACACTCTACCGTTCACTCCAATTTGGATTTCTGTACTGCAGCAGTGGCATCAGTCTGGTTCCGTTCTCACCTCCAAAACCCTTCCACTGATGTATCTGCTACAGGTCTCACATTTCACCCCATACTGGGCGTGGTAATCTGCCTCACAGTATGGCACTCCATCCCTGAAACATAGAAAATAAAAAAAGACTGCTGTAGCGTGTCAAACACACAATTCGCTTTGTATGGGGAAACTGGAGATAAATAAGGAAAGAGCAGAGTTTGTGTCATAAAGAAAGAGAAACAGAGTGTATGCCATTTTGTTTCTCTCTGTCTTTTTTCCCCTTACACACTCACTTGCTGATGTACTCTCCAGTGAGGACCATGTTGCAAGTCCGACATCTGAAGCAGCTGACATGCCACTGTTTATCCAGCGCCAGAAGAGACTGACCCTGCTTGATCTCGGCTCTGCATCCAGCACAGTCTGGAGATCAAAGAGGGGGAAAAGAGGGGAAAGAGAGAGAAAGAAAGAAAGAAAGAAAGAAAGAAAGAAAGGGGGATGCAGAGAAATAGGGAGTTGTTAAAATGTTTTGGATAGGAGAGAAATTGTAAGAGACAGAGAACGCAAAGTGAGCCCAAGGTGTAACTGTACATCTTTAAGCACTTACTAAGCTACTAAGTGCAGTTTTCTCCACTGCTGCCACCTTAAATAAAACCCCTGTGCTACTTTGGGATGTTGTAGATCTGTGTGGTGTACTACTCTGCTGTAAGTACTGTTAAAAATGAGTGAATGCAGGGAGGAAGCAAATATTATCAAACCGGACCCAGGCTTAAACAGTGGAAAAAAATTTGCCACATGTGAGACATGTACTAACACAATGTCCATACATTCAAGTTCCCCTCAGAAAGATGCCCCAGCAGGTGTTACTGACCAACACTAGAATGAAGAACAGCACAGAGGCTGCAAGTGATGCATGGCTGCAGATTGTCAGAAGGCTTAAAAAAGGGTCAGCCCTCTGTTTGTTTGTATTAGATAGATGCCTGGCTGTAGCTTAACCTTTTTTGACCCAGTCTACTGCACATGAGAGTAAGTCACCAGGGACCATTTCACTCTGCCTTGTCAGCCAAGACAAACTGTGTTTTGCAGTGAAAAACTGCAGTGTACAGAGCTGGGTTTCTGCAGTCCAAATCAATCTTAAAAGTCATTTAGTGATGAGGGTTTTAGTTCCAGACTGTTTTTCTACTGAGTCATTCTACAGTTCTAATTTTAGCCACTGAAGGAAATAGGTATTAGATCATCTACAATTATGTAACAAAGTTTGTGACAAGGAGTGGCCGGCTATGGCTGCAAAACAAAAAAGAAAAACAAACAAAAAAAAGCACAATAAATGAGACTATAGCTCATCACACCTTCATCTGTGATGTCAAAAACAATTAAAGACATAACTAACTGTGCACAGACAAACATCAGAGCTGCAGCAGGCTTTTTGGAAAATATGTGCAAAACATGTACATGTCAGACCTTAATGATTTAGACCATTTTGATTCTCTGTGCTTCAACATATTCAATTTGAAAAAAAGAGATTTGATATAATTTGGTTGTTGGTGTACTATATATATATATATATATATATATATATATATATATATATATATATATATATATATATATATATATATATATATATATATATATATATATATATATATATATAAAGTTGCAAAACAAAACAAAATATTAAAAGAAAAATTATGGCAGGCATGAATTATGAAAAAAAAAGTAACAGCTCATGACCCAAAACATGTAACCTCATCTATCACGTAAGGTGGTGTTTCTGTTCTTACGTGGGCAGGGTGAAGAGAAAATGAAAGGAGTGAGTGGGGGGGACAAGCAACAAAGATGCCCAGAAAACTAGGGAAGCTGGGTTTACATCATCATCATCATACACACTCAGCTCTTGTGCCACAGTAATATCCCCGATATACCTTTTGATGCTGAATGAATAGTATTCAAATCCTTAAGAAGGGTTAGAATGTGAAATTACAGTACTGTGCAAAATTTTTCTTTCTATGTTACTTCCAAGGAGCCGGACTTTCTTGTCATTTTTAAAGTGGTCTTGAGCAATAGTTCTCCAGCCTTTCTGAAGGTCTTTCAAAGTTTTTCTTTGGACATTGGCTGCTTTTTCAATCATTTTCCAGAAGTACGATTTGTTTTTATTTATTTAGTTTTGGTTAATCCACTTAACACTGACCTATGAATCATTCAAGAATTAAAAAGGCACTTAGCTCAAGGGAGAATCCAGTGTTGTCTCTACACATAACAGACAACTTAGCAAAGAAGCAATTTTAAATTGTATCTTTAGGCACCTTGTTACTAGCAGCCTGCTGCAAACAAATATAATTTGTTCCCATTGCTTCAGTTGAATGTATGAAAAATGCCATAGATAACACAGTTTGACAAGCATAAAATGTTATGTTTTCACCAACAATGTGATTCCCAAAGGGCTGTTAACCGAAACTTTGGCATATTTCGACAAAAAAAGTAATGAAGAAACAAAAGAAGAAGTGCCAGGCCTAAAATAAAAAGAAAAGAAAATCTAAAGCAGATGAACAATATCTGAAATTCATGTCTTTAACAAATAGGGGGAAAAATCCAGAAAAGACCTGACACAGGACCTGACGGGTGCATCAGTTAATCCATCTACTGTTCACCAAAGCCTCATCAGAAATAGGAAGAGACATGCAATACCATCTGGAAATCATCTGATTGGCTTCATTTTTCAGTATGACAAAGACACTGCTAATGCAATAAAAAACATACTTTTCTATCCAGTCGCTATCAGTCATAGATTGGCCTCCACGGAGCCCATATCTCAACATTATTGAAGCAGTGTGGGATTATTTTGACAGAGAACAGAACAAAGGGCAGCCGGCATCCAAAGAAGAGTAAAGAGAATAAAGGTGGTCATACCAAATATTCACTTTCAAGCTTGTTAGAATTTAACAAACTTTTGCCTTATATACTGTATTTCCATGTATGTTTGCACGTTTCAGTAAACTGCTGCATCTATTTCTCATTTCCTTAGCATTATCGTAAAGAAATGAGGGGTGGCTCAATATTTTTGTACAGTACTGTAAATCTGGATAAATTTAATTTCTGGTGTATACGATAGCAAACTTTAATAATTCTCTCCCTGGCTCAAAGTCTTTCAATACCTTTTTCTATTCTAAAACTTTTGCACACTAAGCATTTATTGACCTTCTTAAATACCCTGATTGTTATACAAAATGAGGCAGCGCATTATGTGTCTGTGCTGTGTCCCGTCTGCACACGCTGCATCCTCATAAGACAGAGTGATGAACACGTACCTGGGGAGCTGTTTGGATTTTATTCTCCTGAATGGAGCAATCTGGGGAGGACTGTTATTCACTGCCTCTTCGCCATCTGTTATTACTGAACAGCCAGCGAGCAGCAGACTGCTGTCTGTATGCTACACTTAACAAATGATTCACTATCAGTCACTGTCCCGCTGCTGTATGATCGCAATTTGTCATTTTAAATAACAAGAAGACAAATAACTTCACTCGCGTGTAACATTTGCAGAAAGATTTGCAGAAGGAGGAATTATCCATATCTGGATGAAATGAGGAAGGAAAAGCTCTCTGTGACCTTAAGTGAATTATTTGGTTGTTATTAAGCTTTTTCCTGAATGCATTCCTCCAGTCAGCAAGGAGACTGCAGACTGTAGAAGGCTTCCACGAGGAAGAGGAGAGCCAAGAGGAATTTAGACACCATTCTCCTCTCCACTCCCGAATGTAGATCATCCAGCTCTGATACCAGGAATAAGCCAGCCATCTTAAATTATTTTTTGCGTCTTCTTGCATCATTCTTCCTCAGGTTTTATCACAGACAGTATAAAATGGATGTAGCTAATGTGACGTCACCCGTTGGTTTCTGATGTCCTGTTTTGAAGCCTCAAGATGAGCATTTCCACCATCACCATCTTGGTTGCAAAAGAGCAGGGGCGGGTCCTACTGTATGCTCAATGTGAGTCTTCAAACCATTCACAAACCCCGAATTACATGACTAGATCCATCTTTTATATGCAGTCTAAGATCCAGTAACACACAGGGTAGTGGGCTCATTATTTATGTTATTAATTCAATTTGATTTTATTTATATGGCACCATTACAACAGTCGCCTCAAGGCGCTTTATATTGTAAGGTAACGACCATATAATCATTACAGAGAAAACCCAACAATCAAAACAACTCAATATGAGCAAGCACTTGGCGACAGAGGGAAGGAGAAACTCCCTTTTAACAGGAAGAAACTTTCAGAAGAACCAGCCTCAGGGAGGGGCAGCCATCTGCCATGACCTGTTGGGGGTGAAAGAGATAGGACAAAAGACATGCTGTGGAAGAAAGCCAGAGATGAATCATAACTAATGATTAAATGCAGAATGGTGTATAAATAGATCTAAAGAGGTGAACGAAAAGAAACACTGAGTGCATCATAAGAACCCCCCCAACAGCCTAGGCCTATTGCAGCATAACTAAGGAATTGTTCAGGGTCACCTGATCCAACCGTAACTATAAGTGTGATCAAAAAGGTAAGTTTTAAGCTTAATCTTAAAAAAAATAGAGAGGGTGTCTGTCTCCCAAATCCAAACTGGGAACTGGTTCCACAGAAGAGGGATCTGAAAGCTGAAGGCTCTGCCTCCCATTCTAGTCTGAAGTATCCTAGGAACCACAAGCAAGTCAGCAGTCTGAGTGAAGTGCTCTGTTGGGGTGATACGGTACTAGGAGGTCTTTAAGATAAGGTGTGGCCTGACTATTCAAGACCTCGTATGTGAGAAGAAGAATTTTAAATTCTATTCTGGATTTAACAGGGAGCCAGTGAAGAGAAGACAATATGGGAGAAATATGCTCTCTCTCTCTAGGCCCTGTCAGTACTATCACTGCAGCATTTTGGATCAACTGAAGGCTTTTCAGGGAGTTTTTAGGACAGGTCGTAAGTAATGAATTACAATAGTCCAGCCTAGAAGTAATAAATACATGAATTAGCTTTTCAACATTATGTTGAGACAGGATGTTTCTAATTTTAGAGATATTATAGCTTGCGAATTTGTTTAATATGTGCATTGAAGGACATAAACTGGTCAAAAATGACTCTAAGATTCCCCACAAGGTTATGGAGGCCAAGGTAATGCCATCCAGAGTAAGTGTCTGGTTAGAGACTGTGTTTCTAAGATTTGTAGGACCAAGAACAATAACCTCAGTTTTAGCCTAATTTAGAAAAAGGAAATTAGAGGTCATCCAGGCCTGTATGTCTTTGAGACATTCCTGCAGTTTAACTAATTGATGTGTGTCATCTGGTTTCATGGATAGATAAAGCTGGGTATCATCTGCATAACAATGAAAATGTATGCAATGCTTTCTAATAATAGTGTCTAAGGGAAGCATGTCTATGGTAAATAGAATTTGTTCCTAGCACAGAACACTGTGGAACTCCATAATTAACCTTAGTGTGTGAAGAATACTCTGAATTCACAACAATTAACTGAGGAGACTGAATGATATGTATATGAGCATGCAGTGAACAAAACCTCTGTTCCCTGTGTGTTTATTGTTGGCAGTAATGGAGGATGTGTCTTCTTGTGTTGCATAATTCTCAGCTGGCAGATCAACGCGACAGGTTGGAGCACTGATTTGACAGACACATGATTAGCTAAATGAGCAAAGTAGGCTTCATGGACATGTCGCATTAGCTTTAGTGCACCGTAGTGCCTGGTGGCCCTAAACAGAATGGACAGAGTGAGGTGGGCGCTGGACTTACGGCTTGGCCCGTGGATCTTGATCGGTTCATTTGACTTGACAAGAGTGTGGGAGCACTGCTGGCACACGCAGTCCTTTCCACTGAACGTCACCCTGTCTCCGATTGGAAAGGGTTTACTGAGAAGGCAAAAAAAGACAGAGAAGAGAATTAGAAAGAGGAGCACAATGGGCGTTAAAATGCCTGCGGTAATTCTGTGTTTACATCCAAGTCTAGTGTATTCATTGAAATAACAAATGGGTGCTGGCAGGGACATGATTCTGTGACAGACAGACCATAATCCTGCTGAGACGAGTTGAATGCAGTCTGACATCCTCTATGAAACTGAAAAAAACATTTGCAAACAGTTGTGATGATGGGTTAATAGGATGCTGATTGTTATAGGAGCACCTGGGTGCTCTGTGATTAAAGAGGCGATAATGCAACAGGCTTCTGAAAGGAAAACTAGCTCTCTCAGTGAGAATTAAAACTTATTATGGAGACTTCATGGAGTGCATACTGATTTTAATTGCCTATTGCTCTCTCAGTCTTACCATTCAGTTTGCCTACCCCACATAGCTGATGCCACCAGGTCACTGTTTTCAAGGGTTTAAAGAAATAAAGAATAATAAAAACATGTGCGTGCTGACAGGCAGAGAATATGACAACCAGGCAACACCAATGAAAAGAAATTTACCACATCATGATGCGCTGTTTTGCCTCACTTTCATCTCCTTTTCAAGGAGACAGATTGATTTCCTTATGACCAGGGAGGATGCGAGAATGAATGGGAACTAAACGGCTTAGAGAAGGCTGTGTAGAAGACATAGATGGCAATAATCCTTTTACTCCCCCACCGAGGCCTGGAGCCAGAGCCAAGACCCAAAGGGAGGCTTGAGTCTCCAGCAGAGCTCCCAGTCAGCACACATGAGTGCAGCACATCCATGTCCAGACACTTGGAGGTGTTCAGAGCAAGCATGTATAAAGTATTCTGTCTCGCTGTCTGTCTTTGCTAACACCATATTATAGATTGGAGCCTCTTTATTTTACTCACAGAATGGCAATGTCCAGACATGAAAGGTGAGACAGGAGAGCAGAACAGATGAGCCAGCAGAGACATTTCAGTACACAAGTTATTTATACTTTATTTATATTATCAGCTGTTCACGAGGTTAACCATCTGTTTTTTCACTCAGTCATTTATTAATGTGCTTTAAATGATAAGCTGCACTGCGCAAAATGATGGACAAAGTTAGAGTAGATTGATTTTAGAGTCCAACCAATGTAGGATTTTTCAGACCAATGCCGATATTTAATGATTTAAAAATCTGATATATCGGCCGATATATTGTTTTTATCTTTGAGGCACATGAAACAAACAGATTTTCCTAAAATGTGTTATGTGTAGTCATTTATGACTCCTTAGCAAAATGATACAGCAATGCAATTTAAAAATAATATTGTTTTATTGATTCAGCCAGTTGCATCGTCCCTCATTCAAGCTCTACCCGACTGTTCGGATGAGCTGGTCATTGTGTTTGTAGTGTTCCAAACACATGTTGCAGACAGGGAAGTTGCAAATTATCCCCTAATGGAGAAACTATACAACATCAATACTCATAATATTGTTGAAGGGTGTTTCTCCCATTTTTGCTTTACTTTGTTCATTTTCATTTATCGGCCATTATAAAGGCCGATACTAATAGAGCCTGAACGATATATTGACCCTATCTAATTTTTATACATGGTATCTGATTTTGAGGTCTGTAGTTGTATCCAGCTCCAATCACAACAAACTGAATCTCTTCTACATGTCTGAACATAGCAGTCACAGTGTATAGTTCAGCAGAACCAAGTACCAGAAATGCTGTGATGGTGCAGAAAGCATCTTATGACCTTGCCTTTACCTGTGTGTTACTCTCACTCCCTCAAGACACTTTTGCCTTGTCAGCCTTTTGAAGCGCTTTAATAATTTACTGTGTTTACATATTTAATGCTTTTTTTTTCCTTAACTGGCCAAAAAAGTAAAGCTATTTCTGGCTTTAGGGGTATGTCCTCTTGCTTTGATCATCACTGCTTTAAAAAAACATTCACATGGAAAAGTGAAACTTGCAATCGGCCTTCATTAGAGCTGAGGCAGTGATGACAAAGAAGTCAAAGTGGAATAATGATGAGGACATAAAGGAAGACAATGTGATGTGGCTGATGATTAAGAGCGCAAAGATTATTATTTATGAATAATGAGAATGATGAAGAGGAGCAAGAGCAAAGGAGGTGTGTCCAGAAGGAAGACACGAGTGAAAGATGAAGGGAAGAAAGGACGTACAAGTAGGAACAGTCAGCAATGTGACAAGGGGCAGACGGAGCACGAAAGAAGAGATTCACCCTTTGGCTTCTTGCTGTCTCTTCTAGTTTACTCCACATACACTGACAACACACGCACACACACACACACATCCCCTGTCACTGCCAGGGCTGCTTCACTGCCTGTCTCTGGCCAGTTGGTGTCATTTCATTTTTTTTTTTTTTTTGCCCCAGCTGCTGGGTATGAATGTGCTGGGTATCAGGCAATGTCAAGCAGATACCCAACAACAATCTCTGCTCTCTTGGAAGAGAATACTATAAGTAAGCTAAAAGGCTGCTCTCTTATTTACAAGGGGTCACCATAGCAGGTGCCTCCACATATTTGATTTGGCTGATTTTTACACCAGGTACCCTTCCGGACACAACCCCCAAGGGATTTGTATCTTGTCCCAGGATCAAACCAGGGCTCTTCCAGGTGTTAGGCAAGTGTGTAAACCACTACACTATGGAGCCACTCAACGCAGCAATTATAATGTAAAACCTAAAACACATAAAAGCAAATGAGAGACCTGTTATCCCATATATCCAGTATAGCATGCATGTACACATATCTGCAAAGGAAAATTGACTTTTATATCCATCAAGAAGAGAAAATGAGTGACATGGTTGAATAATATAAGAAAAGGAGCCAACAGTGATGCTTAACGTGAACACTAATGGAGGTCATGGGAGGGATGACCTACTTTTACTAAACCTAAAAGCGTGATACACCAGGTCAGCTCTCCTATCGTGTCTTGACTAAGCAAAACAACAGACTGCCTGAGATTTCCAATCATACGTTTGTTTACATTTAGAAGATGAATCATAAGTTAATTATTAAATCCTCTGTGAAAAAAAACAGCCAATTTGCCATTTCTTGCTTTTAAAGATGCAACTTCTGCTGCATCATTTCACGCATGACTGCATGGTCACGAGGCTAAAAATAGTGAATCATAGCTGAAAAGTAAAAAGCAGTCAAGCATTTCTTATTCAGCACTCCCAAAATCTGTTTTCTATTGCCCGTCGCATCTATCATGCTGTTCTCTAACAAATTACTAAAAAAGTCAAACAAAGAAAAGTACAGATACTCTACAGAAGTCAAATAACAGCTCTCACACATTTATTATGCAATATATAAATCAGCAGGCTGAGTGCATGCTATTAGTAGTGGCTAACACTGATGATATTATAATGTTTTTCTATACTATATATCGAATTTGAAGATAATCGAGAATGACTAAGGTAACTGATATGCATGGGCAACTTTTATTTAGATGAAGTCATAATACATTTCCTGCTTTCCAATGTTTAACAGTCCTGATCGGCTAGCAGGTGAACATAGCATTTTGCTGGGAATGAGTCAGACATTGTTTTGCCATTCTGAATAGGTGGAGACCAAAACAGAGCAAAAAAGAGAGTCAGTGTTGTCTTTGTGTGTAAACGTGATTAAATTCTGATCAGCAGTGTAGGAATAGCAGTTGCTGTGACTTGATGTGGACAGACGGACTGACCATCACTGATCCCCTGAGCTCATGAGCTCAAGGATCTGATGAGCTAAAATTTACATTTCAGAAAGTTCTTCTGCTCTGTTTGTGTGTGTGTGTGTGTGTGTGTGTGTGTGTGTGTGTGTGTGTGTGTGTGTGTGTGTGTGTGTTGTGAAAAGAAACATGCATACCTGCAAACACTGCAGACAAAGCACTTGGGGTGGTACGTGCGTCCCAGAGCAGAGACCACTTCTCCTGTGATGAAGGTGTCACAGCGGTCACAGCGCGTCCCATACAAACGCTGATAGTCTGCCGTGCAGATGTATTCGCCCTTCTTCTGGAAGAAGCCAGATTGTGCTAAATCACATTTACACACTGTGGACAGAATGGTGGGAGAGAGTGAAAGTGGGACACTGAAAAGAGTAAGGCATATAAAATAGTAGTCTTTATTTCTGTTTTAGTTTCTATTTTTGGCTTTCCATTTGAAGTAAACTCATTTTTCTTTTTCTGTCATGTGCTCTTTCTCTCTGTTTTATTCCACAACGTAAACATGATTTTTCAGTCAGCGTTTTTTCGTTCAGTCTGTGCGCCCTCCTTTTTACCTTTTTGTATGTATGTGTGCTTGTTTGTGCTGTGTGTCTGTATGTCTTCACACACGGCTGCTAGGGAAGTTATTCAGTTCCAGACAGTGGCGAGCCAATTTGCAGTGATGGGAATATAATGATATAATCAGTGGAAAAGTCATTTTGTGCTAAACAATGTGAAGAAGGAGACAAAACAAACTGCAAGCTCCCAGCATCATCAGAACATCCAATGCAGTCTCATTACATTTCACTGGACAAGACATCAACGTTTCTTGCTGTGTATGCACAAGGTAAGTACTTGGTTTGTGTATGTGTTTCTATATATTGTGTATCCTAAGCAGACAGTATGTGCCACAGCCCTGTGCTGTGTAACTGAGAGTGAGTTCCAGTGGGTGTAACAAAATAGCTAAGAGGTGTTTTCACAGATCAGTGGCCAGTGTGGTCTCTGGTTTCTTCATATGTGGTTTACCAACAGGAAAAGCTGACGATTACTGGAACCTGTGACTGAAAAAAACTGCTCTTATCTGATATACATTACACTAATGAAGGTCACCAGTACATGCATAAACATTTTTAAAAAACTGTTTCAACCAAATGAGAAATTCTTGAAACCAACATAAACATAAACCTTTACCAATGCTGAATTTCCCCCTTTGAGTGCAGAAACACATCACATGTCCCCAGTGGAACAGGAGTCTTGGGTTGGAAGCAATGATCAGTGAGTCAGAAACACATCCAGCATATGATTCCCGTAACACCACAAAACAGGAGTTCCTAAAATTGAATGCCAGTATGTGCGTGTTTCTCTGTGTGTTTAATTTTTACTCAACTGTTTTAATCAACCAGTGATGGTGTGACGACGTGTCCAGGTTGTACCTTTTGTCCTATGACAGTTGGGATAGGCTATAGCCTGCCCCACAACCCTAAGCTCAATAACAGTTTAAAAAAATGGATGGATGCATGAATGGCACGATGTTAACTGGTAACTGATGAGAAACTCTCCAGTGTTTCTGCAGTGAAGCCCAACCACTGACTATTATCACAACATGTAAAGGAAATATAAGCTTTTGGGGAAATCAGGAGGTTAACTATCAGGTTCACTGCTGTTAAATGATTGCCACAGTAAATAACCATTTTAATTTACCAAGGCGTCACTTTTCTTATGGTGGCATGAATCACCTTCAGTACCAATAACTTAGTGATAATAAATGGTTTTATACTGGCCATACACTATAGAGACTGAGCTGCTGCTCCAGGCAGTACTTGGCTCCCACCAGTCATCCAGTTTTCAATGTTTGTTGGCAGGCTGTGAGTTCACAGACACACAGACATACACATAAAATCTTCAAAGGGGCTCATTTAATCTCAAGCTGTTTATGAGTGGAGCACATTGACTTAATGGTGTAATAAAAGATCAATGGGCCCTCACTTAAAAACAAAACAATCTTCCTCAGGAGGATGGAAACACATAAATCTATCCCCGATGAGGTGGCACGCTGCATATGCAGAGATAGCATGATGGAATTGGACAACGTGTACATTGAGACATGATCACAGCAGACTTTTATCATTTTGACGTCTCACTGGCATAGTGGAAAGAAGAAGAAGAAGAATTTATTGTCATTATACGTCGAGACATACAATGAAATTGCGTTCCAAGGTGGCTGCAGATTTGCAGTAGAAGGAGCAAAAGAAGATCCATGAGGAGGTCCACAGCTCTCAGATATAAAATAGCTTGTTTATATAAATGCGTGTGCATGCGCCAACCACATTTCCAGAACCACTGAACAATGGCACCGAGCTTCAAAAAAAGTGCCTCGACTGCATTTTGAGCCAGACTAACTAAAGCTCTTACCAGAAACCCAAATCACAGGCTATCCAGTTCAGTTTATGGAAAACGGGAATGAGAGGGTAAATATTTCCACATCTATTAAGGTTTTCACCATGGAAAAAAAAAAAAATCATTGTGTCTTGAAATGCCATTCACTTAATGAAAACAATGTTTTCATCGTCTCAAACTAAATTGAAGTCAATTTACTGGTTTAATCTTCTCTGGTTCTCTATTGCCTCTCTCTTTTCCTTTTACCCCCCCCAAGTCTTTCTCAAAATGACTCGCTTTTCAGTCTCGACCCAGATTGATTTCTAAGTGAGTGAAATCTGCTCAATTAGCCTAATGCACTGTATGCATTAGCATACGGACGCCTGACCAAATCACAGCCGGCTGAACAGAGCTGCTCTCCTGGATTGGATGAGCTGGATAGATGGTTCACCTGTTGGCTAATGGCACTGTTTCCTTCAGACCGGACGATTGGCTGGATGCATTGCAAAGGACGTCCCCCTTACTCAGTTGCCAGGAGGACATAAACCTTCCACGGTTGCCCTAGAGACAGCTAGGTCCCAGTCTGAATGATGAAGTGGTGGTGGTTCTGGTGGCGGCTCATTCGGAGGCACATGGGGGCTGTAAATACCAAACCCCACCTGTGAGAATCTGATGCTCTGTAGCCAGGTCTGATTTATATAGATCTATCCTGAACAAACAAATGTTGGCAGACATTACTGATGTACATGGCATTTTGCAGCTTATTAACATTTGCCTACTCTTTTTGTTGCATTTAAAGTCCTATCTGGGTTTTTTCTCCATCATATTTCTGTAACTACAAAGGTGCCTATTATTACAAATGGAATTAATACATCAGATTAAATTGTAAGTATCCTTTATAAATTTACTTTTTAGATATTTGAAAAAGTGCAATTCTTCACAACTCCCTAAAAGGGTTTCCACTTTTAGAAGCATACTTGGAACGAGTCCCTCTACTTTTCAAGTGCTCTCAATTCAGCCGTGACCATCAAGAATAGTTTCTAAGCTCATCCCTCAAAATTTTACTTGCCAGCGCTATGGGTAGAGTTGGGACTGAAGCCGGTGTCTCTGCTGCTGCACAGTTGTGGCCTAGCTTGGCTCCAAGAAGAAAGATTTTGGTTACAGCCACACAACCGGCACCACATGGTGCGGGCACACACCCATAAAAACGAGAGCCCAGTACAACTGACTGAAAACTTTTCTGGTCTCTTTTAATATCCTCTGAATATGCTGTGGGGATTTTTACTGTACACACTGGTATACAAAACTCAAAAGTTAATAAAAAGACTCTGTTTTGTTTGTGTAAGAAACAACTATTATTGTGTGGAAACGTTGTTCAATTTACTGTCACTTAAATGTCTAAATAAAAACCAGCTTTGCAGAAATAAATTCATCTATTTGCTCATTTTATGACCTGCTAATAAGGGAAACTAAAAGATGCTGCTTCTATCCTTGATATATTTCATTTTTTGGCAGTGCAGGAAGCATCTAGAGATCATAAGTCTCCTTATTAGAGGTTAGCATGTAGGCTGGTGTCTGCAGCTGTGGTCATTATAACTGCACTGATTAGGCATCCACGGGGGGTCTGCCTGATTGGGTATTTATCTCCAGCCAACAGATGCAATTAAAATTCCCTTCTGAAAGTCAGCCCAGGCCGGAACCCCAAAATAGTCCTGACACCCCCCCCCCAGCCCATTCCTCCCCTTCTCTTTCTTTGCCTTTCCGTTACAAGACTGCTTCCAAATCTTTGTGGCTCTGAGCACAAGGTCTGCACTTTATCTCAATTTGCACCCTCTCTTCTCACCACTACAGAGCTGCACCTCAATGCAATCTTTTACAGTGTCTCGCTTCTCTTCCCAATCCCACTCCAGTCCCTCTCCCTCTCTCTCACTGTGACTCTTCCAACTGCTAATTATGCTACTGTTAGGCCTTCATAATGTTCTATTAGGTGAATGGACATGCTTTTGCAGTACTATAAAATACCCTCACAGCACATTTTAATTGCTGTCAATATTGTGCTAATTTTCAGGGCTTTTTCAGGATAATACAGGCAACCACAGGCAATTTAGCAAAGGGACATTTAGTAGCAGGGCTGTGACAAGTTTCATTAGAGAAAGTACTTCAGACGCACATCTGTGCTACCAACATGGGGCCCTAGCTGCCCTCTCCCTGTCCCCCCGGATCTGAGCCTCTCTGACAGGAGGGGACACTTCAAGAGTAAATAATGTGTTTTCTCAAGTTGTGCCAAATCGTGGGGTGGTGGAAGAAGGGGTCAGACAAAACAGGAAGAGGAGAGAGACAAAAGGCACACTAGCAGCTCTGTGAGGCACTGTGCTTCAATCTCAATACTACTAGCAGGGGTACAGTTGCACTGATAACACAGGTTGGTCTTTTATGCATATTTTTTACAATGCACACCATTTATTTTTTATCTATTAGCATGCTAAAACTTGTTAATTAGCATTAGTCTTGATGAAAAGCCAAACATGTCAGCTGATGATAGCATGATTTCATTGTCTAGGAAGAATTTAGACATTTGTACCAAATTTGTGACAATCCATTAAACTGATTTACTAAATAAACTTCTGATAAATCAACATATTTAGTAGGGTTGATTCCCCTACAATGATCAGTGACTGTATAAAATATCAATCAAATCCATAAAGTAGTCTTTGGATATTTTAGTCTGGACCATCTGGTCAGTGCTGCCATCCCTAGAGCTCTCCTTCTAGCACAGCTAAAGGAAAACACTAATATAAGACAGAAGGAGATGTTTTTATAGAAGAGGGCAAGAGGAGCAGGAGGCAGGCGGGCAGCTAAAGGCTAAAGCGGAGAGAACTCATGCATGAGTGGCAGGGCTTCCCTCATATTTGGCTGCTGTAGTTGATGTAGACAGATGGTTGCCCAGTGGAGTCTCTTCATACCAGTAGACCAGCCCTGCTGCAGAGGCCTTCGGCTTTTAACCCTAAGAGAGCTGATAAGAGATTCTGAGGGGATGGGAAAACAGGCGTGAACGAGATTACAGACACACGGAGACAAGCACATCGCTAGAGATGAGCCTTTGTAATAAGCCCTGAAAATGCTCCAGTTGTCGATACAGATGATGTACTGGTTTAGCATCCGAATGTGTTTGTCCGACACAGCATCTTCTTGATTCACTCCTTCTCCAGTGATTTCTGGATGGTAAACCAGACACTTGCACACCTAGGAAGCGGCACCTCACCATGGCAAACACACACACACGGACACACACACATAGGAAACAGAAAGGGTCTCAGTGTGTGAAAGCCCTCAGGACCAAGGCACTTTGGGAGAAACAAGCAGAGGAATAATCCCTGTCATCTGAACCAAATCCATAGTCGTCGGGGAAAAGCGCCACTTCCTTGCCACACTCCCTTCTCCCTCTGCCGGAATCTCTCCCTAGCAACCATGCATTGGCGTGGTGATTGGACCGGCGTACCAGCGGTTGCTATAGCTACAGGAAGCTCCCCTTTCCTTTAACCCCCCCATGTTTTTTTCTTTTTCTGTGTCTGTCTTTCTGTTTCTCCTCATAACCTTGCTTTCTTTGTTTTTCTCTTTATTCCTCTCCATTTGTCTTTTTTTTGTACTCCCCACAGTATTTCTCTCTATTACAGTCTCTCCCTTGCCTTCAGAGAGCCAGGGCATGACAATACAGTAGGCTGATGTTGTTATGATGGCATCCAAAGGGAGGCTGGACTGACTGAGACAGATCTGCAGAGAAAGAGCCAAAGATGCTGCTGTTTTATAAGAGCCCCGGTGAGAATATCAGCTAGAGAGGCAGCATTAACAGAGCAGTCAAGTATTTATCTGACCTGTCTGAATAAATCTGCTGTTCCCCTTAGTGCTGTTTTATGAGAGAAATCTGCTTTGTCTCAGAAAATAAATAACTACTGGGAGCAGCTTTGCAGTTTATGTGCGAATGTGTCTGTGTTCACATCTGTCTCCTTTTCTGGTTGGATATTAGCTTCGCTGCTTCTGTGTTCTTTGTTAGTCTGTGAGTTGGCTGCACGGGAAGAAAGCACCTATTTTGCCCTTTATTTGTTTTACGTTTGAGTTAGCCTTATGCTTGTGACACTGACAGGCCCCTCTGTTTTTGCTGGAATCTAAGAGTGCCAATTATGCTTTGGGTAAATGTGGTCACTATGTCATTGGACCAGTATGCACTAGTCAGCCCATATAGCAGTAATAGAACACTCCATCATCAAACACTATAGCCAGCTGCTGAGACGCGCTATAGGACACATATATTCAGGAGCTGATTAATCATTCTATGAGCTGGCTTCTGTCTTCAGCATTTTCCAGACTTCTTTTTTTTTTCCTCTCAATATTTTCAAGCTGATTGCGTGGCTGCTTTTTCATGCTATAATCAGCTGCAGTATAATGGGTTCAAATGAGATGATTAGTGGTCTGTTCCTCCTCTAACTAATGCATGAGAGAGAAATTATGGTAATGTAGCATGCAGAAGGTTCATACGTGTGGGCAAAGGCAGAGGGAGGATAAAATGATCAATGAGGTGGCTATATGGGCTTTTATATGATAAGAGAATGTGGGTGAAAGTAACTGAGAGTGTCAGACTGTTTAAGACTGAATGGTCATGAACTATTCAGTGGGGCATAGTCAGCCCTTTTGAGGAGAAAGCAGACTGGATGGAATAAAGACAGGAAAGGAGGAGATAAAGCAAAAAAATAAATAAAAGAGGAACATTTTTTGTCATGGTTTTGCAGTGGAGATGAAGGCAGTGGTCAAGGTCAATAACCTGCGCACACAAGCTGATTTTTTTGACAGCCAGGAAAGAGCAAAATCAAATGAGGAAACACACTCCAATCTCAAAGTTCATAAACACAAGTGATAGATAAAGATATTGGCTGCAGGCAGTGAATTTTCACCGCGGTGTGTTGGCATAATACGGTTTAGCCATTAGCCTCCAAATCGCACACGCGGCTTGCCAATGTCATCCTGCTCCAAGATGAGAAATTGATTTCATGCTTGGGCGACTGTCATCAGGAAAAAGATGGAGAAAGCAAATGAGAGAGACAGAAGAAGAAAATCATGGAAAAAGCAACCGAGATGGACAGACATATAGAAAATCCTGCCACTACATTCACAACATGCCTTTAGAAAATATCCAGAGAACCAATGAAAAGCAGTGACTGTTAACACAGACAAAAGAGGAAAGATGGGAGTTTAGGAAGTTCAAAAGAACATGGAACATGTTTGTGTGTGAGGGGGATTTACACGCTGAACAATAAAAGCTTTAGAAAACTGCTGGGTTTGCAGAAGTCCATACAGGAGAGCATATTATGGGCAGGGATGTGTCCGAGTCTGGCCACACAATAGTGCCCCATTGCCTCATGGGAAGAGGAGAACTCTCTGGAACATGAGAGGAGAGATTTGTCTGATAGGTGTGCTCAGATGATGCGATCAGTGACAGCTTTCCATTACCGTTGCGCTGCCATGAGTGAGGGGAAGAGGAAGAAAAGAAAGTGAGAATCAGATTGGTATTATACTCGAGTGATGATGCAATGTTTAGGCGACACAAACGACACCCCCATCCCCCCTCTTTTTCTCTTTTCTGCTCGCTTTCGGTGCTCTGCCCCCCCCCTTTTTCTCTGGGGCACAGAACAGAGCCTTTTGATTGGTTAATAGCACCATAGAGATGCTGAGAATATCCACCAACCAGGGCACGGGTGCCCCTTCACACCGTTACCACAGCAACCCCACACAACCACAGTGAGCGTGCACACATGTATACAGTAGATGTGCACGCTTATAAACACAAGTGCATGTGTGCACAATAAGCTTTTTTTCCTGTATGTGTGACAGCTAGATGTAACAACAATCCTCCAGTGAATAGCCTTCCGTGAGTTTATCAACTGTAGAATGTCTGGGAGCTGCACAGCACTGTAGTGCAGAGACTAATAAACCCAACTTATCCAGCATGGCTTCTTAAGATTTGAAAGACTGCACGGGATATTTTATTATGTAAAAATATTATCAGTGCTTTAAGTGCCCGATGACATATTTCCTGTCTCATTAAAAAAGTCAAAAACTAAAACAAAAATTAAAGAATGAACTATCCTTATGCAAAAAGCCTTCTTTTTGTTAATTTTTTTTATTTATTTGCACTGAATAATGTTTACAGGGAAAATTGCACTGTTCACCTAAACTTATAAAGGTATATAGTTATGTGTATGCAATACTTTGCAAAATGTCTTGAGTCACCCTTTATTTCTTTATATTTTTCTAGAAAAATGGATAACGGGTGCTGCCATTTATTGAAATGTGCAAACATACATGAAAATACAGAATTTAAGGCAAAAATAGAGTTTGTACAGTTCTCACAAACTTGAAAGTTAATATTTAGTATGAACTCCTTTATTCTTCAACATAGCCTGAACTCTCTTAGGCAGCTTTCTTGTAATTTCTTTAAGTAGTCTTCAGGAATAGTTCTCCAGGCTGAGAGGCTTTTCTCCTGGTTTCCCTGTCAAGGATTGGCTTCTTGACAGCCACTTCCCAATGAGACCATTTCTGGTGAGACTTGAGCAAACAGTAGATGGATCAACTGAAGGACCAGATGGATCTCGCAGGTCCTGTGTCAGTTCTTTGCTGGATTTTTTTCCTATTTCTTAAGGACATGACTCTCAGATACTCTTCATTTGCAGTAGGTAGTTCTTTTTAGGTCTTCTGTCCTCTACTTGTCCATTTTCCTCAAATTTTATAAGTACACACAGCACAATATTCTGAGATATGCCAAGTTTTCAGCTAACAGCTCTTTGGGAATCACCTTGTTGGTGCAAACAAAATTTCATGCTTGTCAAACTGTGTTATCATTTTTCAAATAGTCAAATAAAGAAATGATGTGCAATGATGTGAACAAATGATGTTAGCTGCTAGTAACAAAGTGCCTAAAGATACTCTTTAAAATTGGTTCCTTGCCAAGTTCTTTGTTATGTGTAGACACAACTCTGGTTCATCCCTTGAGTTTGGTGCCTTTTCTATGCTTGATTGGTTCATAGGTCAGTGTTAAGTGGCTTAACAAACAAACAAAATGTGCAGGTACAAGAACTGGACTGAAAATGAGTAAACAAGCAGCCCATGTCCAAAAAGAAACATTCAAAAGAAATTCAGAAACCCTGGAGAACTATTGTTCAAGAACTTTAAAAAAAAAATAACAAGAAAGTCTGGCTCTTAGAAGCAAAATATAAAGAAATCAGGTGTGGTTCAAGACTTTTGCCCAGCGCTGTATGATCCTTTAGCACTTCAGAATATACTTTTATGTGTATGTAAAAAAAAGTTTGCTCCACATCCCTTGGAGGGCATTAAATAACAATAAGCCCTTGATCCACACAACTTGTGCGGCCTGTGCAGACGTATTGCAGAACAGGTGTGGCAAGGTGATTCCCTTTTCATTTGTCATGGAGCGTATTCGTCACAATTCATCTGCAAAGAATTGAAAAGTAATCCACGACTGACTGTCTTTGCTTTAGAATGAAACTATTAACATAATTCTGAGAACACCTGCTCAAGGCTGTAGAGCAGCATGACAAACAGCGTTCCTCACTTCTTTCATTTCCAGTTTTTCAGTTTACACATGCACACTTGCTTTCAGACTCGCCCTTCACTCTGGAAATGTTGCCAATATTACATGTTAGTTTTGCGCTTGAAATGAACTATGAGTCGGTCCGATTTTTGCTGAGCCAAATAAACATATAGATCCCATTCATCAGATTGTCAGCCTCCTAAATTTCCCTCAGTTTGAATATCAGTTGGTCACAGTATGAAAACATTTTGTCTGCAAAGTTGGCAATACAACCAATGTACATCGTGTCAGAATGTACGTTTCTCAAAATGTTAATTAACGCGGCAGTAAAAGATGTCAGAGAGCATGCTGCTGAGCAAATTTGCTTTACATAGTACACAAACAAGAAATACAAAGGTAAAAAGTATTCTACACAGCTGCTGCAGTAACAGGATGTGTGATTATGTCACCATTAGAATCTATTGGAGGTCACTGGTGTTCTTATACTGCAAAGCTAAGTCAGTCTCATTAGTCCACAGCGTACAATCACAGGAAAATCCCCTTCAAGTTGCCAGCAAATTAACAAGCTAACTTAGCAGGAGCCTAAGTCCCCTGCAAGGCACCTCTGATCCATTCCAATCCCCACCGTTTGCTAATAGTATCACTCAGCATGTACACTAGAAGATGGATAAAAAAAAAAACATATACACTGTACCTGTCAAAGTGTACGTGTGAGTGTGTGCTTAGCAGATGAGGATGTGACCAAGATAGATGTCCTGTTTCTGGCCTACCACTGGAATTCCCATCTTTCTAACCGTGACCACCCAGGCTTGGAAACTGTACAAGACAACTCCAGTTTGTGTGATCTCTATAGCTGATTCCTTTCTTACCGGTGCAGGTGAAACACTTGACATGAAAGTGGGTCTCTTGTACTCGTACGACTTCGCCTTTGCAAACTTCCCGACATCGCTGGCACCGGATTGGTCCGGAGCTCCGCTCACCGCCTGTCGAGTCTTGGCGATAAGCTGCAGAAGACATAAAATAAGGTTTACTGAACTCTGCTACGGTCAACTAACACACACAATGAAACACAGGTTTGAAAAATTCAATGACTGTTCCCATTTCCAACTTGCTTAAGATTTAGTTCTCCACTCCCGATCATCTGATCTCAACATTACCTACTAATGCAGTTTGACATTTCTACTGTCAGTCACATAAATATGAATCAGAGAAACTAGACATCATCTACAGCATCTACTTTAATAACTATTATAATATTACTGTTTATGAGCAAAAGATATAACGCTGCTTTTCATTTTCAAATTTTTCAGATGTGTGCACCAGAAAACTACACTACAGACTCTACTGTGTGCAGTTCAAACAATAAGATCAGTGTGTAGCTCTGTCAACACTTGCTCTGAAGCTGTGAGGTCTGACACCTATGTAAGCTTGTTAAGCTCCAGGCTTTCTCTCTCTTGCTGTCTCTATTTTTCACCCAGTTATACAGGATGACACACACAAACATACAGACACGCACACAAATACACACATAGACACTGCTGCGTCAGTTGAGAAAGCGAAATGGTGCCCCTTACCTCATTATGCCTTATGTATCAGCAAGCCCATTCTCCAAGCCCAATAGCTATTTCACACAGTAAGGAAACCACGTTCACACAAAGCCTTAAGAGTACTGGAATAAATGCTAACACAAGGAAAAAAGGTCAAAATAATATATGAACTGGATCTAAACCTCTTAGGCTATTAAAGGTTCTTTAAAGGTCCATCTTCTCCTCTGGGTTGTAAACACACTTGAATCCACAAGCAAAGAAACAGATAACAGACAACCAGCCACTCAATACTGAGACTGTGGCAGAACAGCTGGGATTAATCTCTTATTTATCGCTATCTTCCAAAGGCGTATGAGAGGTCATACTCTCTGTGGAAGGCGTATAATGGCTGGGTAACCAGCTGGCCTTGACTGCCTGAATAGCTAAGTGAAGGATTGAGCAATATGG
>JAMQGT020007829.1:0-15706 GCA_024447675.2 Pterophyllum scalare
TAATAGGCCCACTTTAATAAAACAGCATCTGTCTCAGGAATCATACTGTGAGTGCTGAGATGATTCATGTCACTGCCAACCCCTCCTGTCTCCAAATGCTGCCTCCTTCAAAAGTGGGAAATCTTCACTTTGAATACATGGACACAAATCAGCAGCTACAACTCAGGTGCTCAGGTAAATAAAACTAAGTGGAGTAAATATCCAAGAACTCACACAAGAAAGGAAAATTTGTGCCCAGAGACATGGAGTAATGTGTTACATGTCACTATTTCACAAACTGCAGAAGCACTGACATGAATCAGATGTCTTTGACTTCAGCCTAGGTTCTAGATTTGTTCCAGATTCCCAGTTTATCTAGACAACTCCAGAAATACCACAAAACACGATAAATTAACTAGGAAGCTGAAGTCTTGGCACAGCATCTAGCCTGGATATTGTTCCAGTAGCAAACTCTCATTGAGAGTAACAATTATTGGTGCATCTGAAAAGGGCCCTGAGACACAGTGGCGACCTGGGACGGAGGGATGGATGGACAGACGATGCATGAATGGATGTATGGACAGACGGATGGATGCACGGACGGACGGATTGATGGATGTACGGATGGATGGATGGATGCATGGATGAATGAATGGATGGATGGACAGATGGATGGACAGATGGATGCATGGATGGATGGATGGGAAAAGGAGATAGGGGTTGGCCATTTCTACTCCAGCAGCTGGTTGGGGTGACTTTAACAAACAGTGTGCAAGTTTTGTGTTCTCTATGGTTTTCTGACTATAACTTGGTTTTGGACTTGGTGTGGAAAGACCCGAAGGCAGAATAAAATACCGACAATATTCAGAAAGAATAACAGCCACTGTCAGTCTGTCAGTCACTGTTCTGTCATGTTACCAAAGGAGAAACACATGGGTCCAAAATAAAAAGTCCTTTCACAGCCTGAAACTGTTGGCATTAGGTTGTTGTACTTGAAGACTTAGTAGAAAAGTAGATAAAAATAAACCAAAAAAGTGCAAGCAGCCCACACAGAACAGTGGGTGTTTCCACTCAACTGTAGGGAAAAAAAAAAAATCAGAGTCTTGAAGGTTCAAAGGTCAGACAGGAAGCTCCCATAACAGGAACATGCATCTGGACTTCCGTAATGATGGTGTAAAAACAGGACAAAAGATATTTATGTGTCCAGATAAGAGTCTTAAGAATTGACAGACACGCTTCCCCTGCCTGATGAGCGGTCAGTCCACTCTGAAGGACTGGCGAGCTCGATGGGGTCAAGCTGTGGAAAGACCACAAAACACAGCCTCTGGCCCACGTGTGTCGCCCTCTCTGCAGAAAGACAAATGTGAAGTTATTATACATTTCTCAAATTAAACCCTACAAATCATTTTATTTAAAAACTCACCAATGAAGTTATAGATACACTTTGGTTTCTCTTTCCAATGCACGCCCAGGAAGTAGACAGGTACACCAGTAAGCATGATTACTAGACCAACACCACAAACCACTGGCTCAGAGTAAAGACTGAATCCCAGCAGTAATGCCCAGAACATCAAGTAGCACACAGGAACCACCAGGTTCACCTGAAGAAGACAGCAAACACATGGTGGGAAGTGTGTAAAACCTGATGGGTTATGGATATAAACAGTTACCAAGTAACAGTTGGCAGAATTCAGTTGGTTTCACCTTGATGGGTCGGTACAGGTTGGGTTTCTTCCAGCGGTAGTACAGCAGACCTGCGATGGTAACACCGTATGACAGGTAGTTGATGAAGGAGACGTAGTTGATTAGATTGTGTGTCTCTCCAATGCACAGTATGATGATGGTGGCACTGCACTGTAACACACAGATAGGCATGACTATGTGAACATTTTAAGTGTTTCCTGCACGCCGTAGTAAATTAACACCCAACCAAGTACATCTGGTGACTGATTTTAACATTTTAATGCTGGGTCTTCAGAGAATGACATCAAACTGTGTTGAAATACTAGTGGTCATTCTTTGATTCTTAAGGGACAACTAGCAGTAATGTGGTTACCAGATACCATCGAATGTGGTGAAATTCAGCCACTTGAAACAACAGGCAAAAAAACCCGTCAGCAATGCAAAGTAAGTGAATCCTTTTCTCAACGTTGAGGCTTCCAGTGGGAGAATATGTTAACTTACATATAACTGAGTGGTAAATATGTTAGAGGGTTACCTTCACACTCTGATGATGCCAGCAGAACCACATCATCTGCAAAAAGCAGAGACGCTATTCTGAGGTTTCTCGTCCAGACTGAGAATGCCATGGGATCACCCGGGAGTACTGGAAAGTGTGTCTGGAATACCCTGCTTAGCCTTCTGCCACCACAACCCGATTTTAGATACGTGGAAGATAATGGATGGATAGATGGTTACCTATAAAGATGGAAGCCTGGAATGCCCAGTAGCAGCCAACCATCAGCTATATTGTGGTAATTTATACATGAATAGGGCTTTATTTTGAGAATTTAGTCCCTGCTAACCAGCTAGCTCCGACTCTTCCTGTTTCATGTTTTCCAGTCGGCAGGATGTTGCTGTTGTGGCAGTCTTCATTATCATTCAACTGCCTCTCCAGAGACTCTCTCCTCCCATGGTCCTGCAGTGCCACTGGTGATGGCACTCCTTATTCAATTCTGAAGATCTGCTCGTAGTTGGAGGATCACTCTAACAAGAACCTGAAGATGTGCTTCATAAGCCACTTCAAGCTCACTGAAACCAACAAGGGTTACAGTGTCTCATTACAATACTACGCTGAAGTCATATAGTAGTGGAAATTGGACGGATTTCCATCTGATCCTATTAACATCTACCAGGTCATTGATAACCAAGGCCTAGGGTTGGGTTCAGTTAACATCCAGCCCTTTTTAAAGAATTTGCTATAAAAAGTCTGGAGCACCCTACTGGAAAAGGTTTTATTTGGAAAAACTTTAATGCCAAAATATATCCAGATTAATATGAAATCTAAATAAAGGGGTTTTTAAAATTTCAGATAAGGGTGCCACGATAATCTGCGTTCCTACCATAATTGTCCATCCATCCATCCACTTCCGCTTATCCTGTTCAGGGTCGCGGGGGCTGGAGCCTATCCCAGCTGACATAGGGCGAGAGGCAGGGTACACCCTGTACAGGTCGCCAGCCTGTCCTACCATAATTGTGATATCTAAAAATGAAGTATCAATATGTGTCAATAAGGCACATATGATATAGCAAAACAAAACAAAAAAACCCTAATTGTTCTTTTTGTATAGCTTTGTTTAGTTGTGGTTACAAACACTCTTACCACCTCCATGCACTTGTTTTAGAAACTATGCCTTGCTCTAAAGCACCAGTTTGTCACCATATTGTACCTCCCAGTCCAGCTCTTTGGTCCCAGACGACCCCCCATTTGTCACAAACTGGCTTAAGAAGGGAGT
Organism: Pterophyllum scalare; assembly: GCA_024447675.2. Taxonomy (NCBI): domain Eukaryota; kingdom Metazoa; phylum Chordata; class Actinopteri; order Cichliformes; family Cichlidae; genus Pterophyllum; species Pterophyllum scalare. The sequence goes on from JAMQGT020007829.1 coordinate 3,435, forward strand.
CCACACAAGAGGTTTACTTAAATAAAAGATATTTTAATAAAAATAAATGAACAGAACACAGACACAGAGAGAGCCGATGCCCGGACTGGGCTGGCTTTTAAAGCCTGAAAGGCCGACGTAAGCTGCATCAGTGCTGCATCCCGTGGGGGGATGTCACACTTGTTTTTTGACTTTATTTAACTTGCCAAACAGACAACGGAGTAAAATATTTGTACATTAAACCTGTAACCATGAGCTTTTTGAGCAAGATAATCGTGAAGATCTGATAGAGTAACTGCCATAGTTTCTGGTAAGAAACCTTTAGTTACCAATACAAGGGAATCTTTTCAGCTTCAGCCTGCCAGTTTTTCAGGGCTTCCAGGAGATATATGGGCCAATATTTCCTGTTTTGTGCCAGTCTGGTTTACAAATGCAGATAAATTTAAGGAGCCTGGAAACAACCTTGCCTATAGATTGATACATTTGGGTTTTGAAATACACAAAAAATAAGTAAAACGAGGTGGCATAGTCTGAATACATAACAAACAGAAATGAAACTATGAGGTTAGAAACTATTAAAATGCTGTTTATGTATCAGGCATACAACTGAGATGACTGTAATATCAATGTGAGAGTATACATACGCAGACGAGCAGAGCAGGGATGGGCGTACATTTCTTATAGTGGATCATGGCCAGCAAGCTGGGCAGGTGACCCTCTCTGGCTCCCGAGAAACACAACCTGGTGACAGAAGCACCAGACAGAACATCAGCAGCTGTGTCAGCAGTCAAAACAACACAGGAACAGGAAGTCCGGCTCACCTGGAAGAGGTGAACAGGTAGCCGTTGATCCCTCCGAAGGTGGACAGAGCCACAGAGATCGGCATGATGACGGAGAACATCCCCAGCAGCTTCTCACCAAACGTCTGGAGAGCAGAACGACAGACAGAGTTACTGACATGTACAGACCACAGTGGTGCTTTTTGTAATCTGCTTCAGTAATGCAGACACTGATTAGCTGAGCTAAGCTGACCTAGATTAACCAGCCTCACCTTCAACCAGTCTAGCACACAGGACAGGTATCCAAGAGTCTGTGATATAAGTCAGACTCAACCAAACCCAGGCTATGAAAACAAATAGCTTATTATATTCATGTTAACAACAGCTAACCTCAATCATACACTGCCATCGTTGTTTTAGTCTCAGTGAAGTCTGGGCTGTGATGTCAAATACATAGAACGGGTTTTGAACCTGACACTGAGGTAAGCATGCAGTCCTTGGTGTATATGTAGCCCTGTGTTCCCAGGATTTCTGTTGGTGCTCTCCTTTTGTGGATCCTCCCCACACCCACACCTCGACACTGACTGGTTACTGTTTGGAGGGTTTTTAGGCTATGCATGCATATTTGACTATACTAGCCCACATCCTTATGTGTATTTAATACTGTGTGCATGCGCCCAGCAACTGCAGATTGAAACTACTAAGTAAATGTTTTTGTGCAGAGCCTCTGGGAAACTGAAGAATAAAAATCTACTATAATGACTCTTAGGGTGAGGCTCTAGCTCGGTTGAAGCTTGAGCCTCTCGTCACGGCTTGGTGGGCACTTCCTTCTTCAAAGTGATACAGGTTTGTTCCAGTACAGGTAAAATACGTCCTTCATGAAACTATTAAAACAAGGTTCCTGGATTTTTTTCAGTAGCTGGGCCGTGATTTCTGAAAAGAGACATTACTGATGTGTTTTTCCATTTTTTGTGTATTTTTTTACAGTAAGCACCGTGAGGCAAGTGCCACTATATTCAAGAGAAGGCATACATCTGGGATCTCCAACACTGGGAGACAGCTAAATAATCCAGCTGCAGAAATAGCACAACAGATCAGAGGAAACATGGATAAATGTAACTGTGGGATGCAGACTAAGAAATATTAATACAGTCTTATGCAATAGTAGTTAATGTTACCTACATCTCCAAATGCAGCTTTCTCTGCCTTCATGCTAACCCCAACTGTTCCCTTTCTACCTTCCCCTCAAAACATAATTAAGAAAGCAGTTTGTTTGTATGGAAACGTCATTTTCAGCAGGCAAGGTTGGATAATCGAGGCCACGTCTGCCACATTACTCACTACAGCCACAGCATTGGATGACAGCAGCTCCTCTGGCGACATGGAGGAGAAGTAGGCGATGTTGGTGAGCGTGTACACAAAGGTCACCAATGGAATAGAGATGTAGATGGCACGAGGTAGATTCCTGAACGAGGCCACGCACCATGCACAGACGATACAGTCAAAACCACACAAATTACAGTCACACATGCACTGAAGTTGATCACAGGGAAAGAAATTCAGAAAGGATGGGCACACAGCACACTCTCACTGAGCTGCTTCTGATCAGAAAACCAGTGAGCCGACATCAGACAGCACACTTTTACCAGAGTGGACATGTTCTGTTTTCCTTATTTCCTGTCACATATCTCCTGGTCCAGTGGTGGATGTTCACGTTAAACTTCAAATAATGAGGTCAGTGTCTGCACAATAAGCCAAAAGCTCAGGCTTCACACAGTTTTTTTTTTAACTCTTGGTTCTGTCTGATGTCACAGAGTCTCAGGCAAAGAGCTCCGCCCATTTGTAGTCAAATCTTTTGTCAGTCAATCAGAAGAAAGTTGGTTTAAAAGAGGTGGAGCTGAAACAGATTGTTTCATACAGAGGGTGAACTGAGGGGATGCACCAGGGCCCAGTATGAGATACAGAAGGATTATGTTGAACTGTGGATCATGCAAAGCTGCTCTGAGTCCAAGAATGAAAACATGGAGTTGGAAATGGGCAGAATAGATCCACTTTAAAATGTTTATTTTTTAACGGACATATTTGGTAACACTTTATAATAATCATCAGGGCACACTGACACTGTAGTATTATTCCAAACAGTGGAATAAAAATAAGTAACATTAGAATTCATGTGATATTTCTAAAATTAGAAACATGCTGTCTCAGACTGATGCTGAAAAGTCTAATCCATGCATTTATTACTTCTAGGCTGGACTATTGTAATTCATTATTATCAGGCTGCCCTAAAAACTCCCTGAAAAGCCTTCAGCTGATCCAAAATGCTGCAGCTAGAGTACTGACAGGGACTAGAAAGAGAGAGCAGATTTCTCCCATATTGGCTTCTCTTCATTGGCTCCCTGTTAAATCTAGAGTAGAATTTAAAATCCTTCTCCTAACATACAAGGTCTTGAATAATCAGGCCCCATCTTCAGAGTAGAATGGGAGGCAGAGCCTTCAGCTTTCAGGCCCCTCTTCTGTGGAACCAGCTCCCAGCTTGGATTCAGGAGACAGACACCCTCTCTATTTTTAAGATTAGGCTTAAAACTTTCCTTTATGATCAAGCTTATAGTTAGGACTGGATCAGGTGACCCTGAACCACCCCTTAGTTATGCTGCTATAGGCCTAGGCTGCTGGGGGGGGGGTCTTTACATTCACCTTTATTTACTTTGTTTATACCTCACTCTGCACTTCATCATCAGTTATTATTAATCTCTGTCTCTCTTCCACAGCTTGTCTTTTGTCCTGTCTCTCTCCCCTCAGCCCCAACCGGTTGCAGCAGATGACTGCCCCTCCCTGAGCCTGGTTCTGCTGGAGGTTTCTTCCTGTTAAAAGGGAGTTTTTCCTTCCCACTGTCGCCAAGTGCTTGCTCATAGGGGGTCGTTTTGACTGTTGGGTTTTCTCTGTGTTATTGTAGGGTCTTTACCCACAATACAAAGCGCCTTGAGGCGACTGTTGTGATTTGGTGCTATATAAATAAAACTGAATTCAATTCATTTATTATTTTAGGTCCAAGCTGCTGCTGCCTCAGAGGCCTTTACCATCAGTCCTATGATCTGTGCGTCATGGCAACGCATATTTGATCCCAAACTTCAAAAAATGTCACGTGTAGTACTTTTTTGAGTAACAAGCCCAACACTGAAGTACTTAAACCAGACAAAAAGAAGTAGAAAGGGACTCATCACTGTGCGCTAGCTGTACGGTTTACAAACCATTAACCAATTAATGAAAGCTTCATTAACGGGGAAACGTGGGTGTAACCCTGTGAGGTCTCAGTTTAACCTCATTCTTTCCTATTAGAGATGGGTTTTTTCAGCAATCAGGGAGCCGAGTCCTCACAGAGTCAGGGTTTTTATAAAGTGTTACCATATCTGTAACGTGGTTATGGGAACTAAAATCTTACTAATGATGACAATCATGGAGCATCCATCAACTGAAAAAAAGAAAGATGTAAAAGATGAAGCAGCTAAAAAACATTAAAGGAATAGTTAGACATCATTTTGTTTATTTGGGTAAAATTATCATATGCCAAAAATCTCTCTCTTTTTTTCTTTGTTTTTTTTTTTGCACCTGAAAATGCAAGTTTTTGGACAATTTTTTGGTTTCACAAAAATATTCCAGCTTAATCGATCCCAGCAGTTACTTAGGACCTCGTGATGAGCTGGTAGGTGGGTCTGCTGACAGGAAGCAGGGCAGGCATGGCTCCCAGTTTCCAGTCTTTATGCCAAGGTATGCTAAAAGCATTTCCCATGATGCCAAACTATTCCCTTAAAGTTTCATTTAGACAAAGTGCTGTTGTCTGGGCACTTAACTTCAGGAACCCTGCCAATAATTTGTGAAAGCAGAACAAAGGTGATGAGAAGTGTGAATATTCACCGTCTGGGTTCGACCACCTCCTCTGTGACATAGTTAAGGAAGTTCCAACCGCTGAAGGCGAAAGACGCCTGTAGGAAAGCCAGAGCGATCTGCCCAACCGACGGCGTCCTCTCCAGAGAAAAGGCCACCTGAGGAGTCAGTGCCTCGTAGTTTCCTGGTGGTTACATAAGACATCAGAGCTTTAAGCTTTACTTCAGGGAGCCGGAAAGCTTCAGTGGTTTCCAAGACTGGCAGAATTACCGTTGAAGATCTGGACCAGACCGACTACAATGATGAGGCCCAACGCCATCAGCTTCCCCACCGTGAAGACGTCCTGGATCCTGGTGGCCATGCGGACGCTGGAGCAGTTCACCCAGGTCAGCAGCACTGAGCGACAGCACAGAGCTTCGTTAGGGACACACTCAGGAGGCAGGAGAGGGTGCTGACAACACTGTAACTCTGGAAATATTCAATAAAGTTATTCTACAAAAACTATCAGCTGATTCTAAGGAGCGCAGGTGTGAGAGACAGATTTTTCCTGGAATGGGAAATTTCCCTGGACTTTGGGATTATTGCACAGAGTTCTGTGGAAAGTGAAAATTTATGATATATTGAATGCAGGTGTTAATGTTATGCTGACTTTTTGGTCAGAAGAGGTGTTAGTGGAAATATCTCTCAAAAACTGCTCCCAATCGTACGTACCTCAAAACAGCATTTGACACCAACTCCTGGCTTTCACGTGTGGTTTACATAAACCCAATGAAGGCAATCAAGATTGATAAAGACCAGGGCCAAAAGCAGATCGCTGGTGTCTTAAAGCCAGCCACTTTGGGCAGACAGAGCTTGTTAGCCCGGAAAGGCAGCTCATCCAGGGGAAGGAAAACCCTGATTTCAAACCTCTGCTGCTTAGAGAGCAAAGGAAAAGGCTATGGATGCAAATCCAGACAAAAAATCTGGAGTGGAACATCTAATGCGGTTCGCTGTCATCACTGCCCTGCATTCCCATAGATATTGCTGGCGGGGCCGAGAGGAAGGGCCTCCAGTCTCAGCACTGGGTGAGAGGATAACACAGACAATAGCAGTTCTGGGTCACCAGTTCCTGCTCGACTGGCACTGAGCTGCCCACCACTGGAGATGGACCGAAGAGCCACAGGCAGCTCTGGAGTTGCTGGTCTGGACTGAGAAGTGCAAACTGTGAACAGCAGATTAACATGTAAAGCATGCGGCGTGCTCCTTTAATAGCATCAGCAGCAGTATCAGGTTCTGTCTCTACCCCGGGGTCCCTGTGCGGGTGCTCTTGCCGGCAGTGGGCGGCAGCAGCCGGTTGCCATGGGAGGCAGGAATGTGGGAAACGGCTGAGTGAGAGAGGGCGTGATTGTTTCACCTCGTCCATCACTGTCAGTGGCTTTCCCCGGCTCTCTCTCATGGTGGCCTCGCTCTCTGGCACAAAGGCAGGCTGTCAGCCCCACAAAACAAACCACTTCCGTTGCGAAGGGCGAACAAAACCGTCTGGGTCCCCTTCGGCCACCCTCCGAGGAGGCCGGGTAGAGCTCACGTTTCAGGATCCAGTTCCAAGAACAAGTGTGAAGGAGGGCGTCAGGAGTCCAGCTGTCTCACCGCCGATTTCAGGCCAGACGCTGTTTATTCATTGATCAGGCATTTGCAGCCGGTTACAAGACATCAAGCAATTAGGCAGCCTGAGGGGCTGGACTAATGAGCACTGAGGACCTCATTGGCTTCTGCTCAGGCCTTTCTGTCATCCTCACTGATGTTCTTACACCTGTAATTACACTCCTTTGTTTGAGAGTTCATTTTGGATTAAAACTGCTAGGTTCTTGTTGCTTCTGCTGCAGTCACGTCCCATCTTTCAGGTCAATAAAGTTTTTATTTTACCCCACTGACAGCTATTAGACCTTCAATTTAGAGCGTTAATATTGTCAGCCTTTCCACTGACTCCATAGTGTAGTAGGTGGCTATGGCCCCAGAGGTAGAGCAGGTCATCTACTAATCAGAAGGTTGGTGGTTTGATTCCTGGCTGCTCCAGTCTGCATGCCAAAGTATCCTTGGGCAAGATACTGAACCCTGAGTTGGTCTCTGATGCAACCGTGGGAGTATGAATGTTGGATAGAAAACACTTTGAAATAGAAAACGTGTATGAATGTGTGTGAGTGGGTTAATGCAAACATGTTGAATAAAATGCTTTGAGTGCTCAACTAGAGTAGAAACACGCTCTAAACCAGTCCATTTACCTAACAAAATAAAGGTTCCCGGCTCAATACCAGGAGGGCATCTGGTATAAAAATGTGCTGATTTGTTCGAGATCGTAGGACAGAATCTAACCTCTGAGTATTTCCTGTAGTAATGTGCTGTAATACACCGTCTGTAGACTGCATATGAAAACTGATGACGGGACATGCAGGGGCTAAAAGAAGGGAGCCAAAAACTGCAGTTCCTCCAGTGACCACTCGAGGCTGGCGCCAGCAGTGAGTCAGTCCCCATAGACTCCCATGTTAAAACATTCCAGCAGAAATAAACATGTTTACAGCCTGATACACAAACTGCTTTACATTGCTTTAAGGCTGAAAGTTTGAATTATTATGGGCGTGGCCTATCTGACTCATAGGTGGATGGCGACACAGGCGGCTGTAGCTGCTAGCTGCCTGCTAGGCTTCACCTCAGCTAACCGAACTGGCCCTCTGGACCAGGTTTGTGCCTTTTAAAGGAAACATGGTCACTTCTAGCTCCAAAAACACCCACACAGGGTGACATACCTGTGCGCGCGCGCACACACACACACACACACAGTATAACAGGAATGCTCGACAGCCATAAGAGGGCAGAAAACCTGCAGATCTAAAGAGCTGAGAAAGCAGTCAGGTCGCTTTTCTCTTTGGCTTTCTTCTCGTTCTTTGCAAAGCGCTCACTTCATGTGTGAACAACTGAGTTTAACAGCATGAAAGCCTTTAACAAGGGTCTGTTCAAAAGTGTGTGCCTTTATGCACATTTCTGCCATTCAGTGCACTTTGTCGCTCTCTATGAAGGAAGACTTTTGACTCTGCTTTTGAGTGCAGCCTTTCACAGCAGCTATAAACACTCAGCTTTGTGCAAACTGTTTGCTTTCAACCAGAGTGTGAAACAAACATCCCTCTGCTGCAGCTTCTTCACTTCATTCATACTCTAAGCACCAAACCTCTCTATAGAAACTGTAAACTGGTGAAGCCACCCACATATAACTGAATAACGGGCACACAGAAACACAAAATATCTCTTAAGCCATCAAATACATCAATTTCAAATGGACAACCTTTGATTCTGAAGGTTAAAAGGACTTCTTCCTCCGTCAAGAATGCATTTTTTTGGAGAAGGGTTTTCACCATGCTTTCCTCTGCTCTTATAATCAGGAGAAACGCTGCATCTCTGCTCTCTGGAGCACAGAGGGAAGACGAGGATCCACCAAACGAGCAGTAGAGCAGACTGCAGTCAGCAACTCCATGCTTTTACTTTGAAGGCCGCATCAGAGTTGTAGTGGAGACGTTGCAGCCTCCCAACTTTGTTATTCACGGCTTTTCTACACAGAGTTTCTGCCTTAATGGAGCTCAGAAAGATTCCTCAGACCAGTCCATATAAAATCAACCAAATCTGGAAAAAAATTCCCTCCTGACACCATCAGATTCAGCTGATATCTTTTGTACAATAACTTTAGCATCTTTAATGAAGCCATTCAAAATTTGACCTTCATGCTCTGAATTTTTTACAGCTACAGGTCCTCAAAGAACACACGGGTGTCTTGAAATCTGGTGCATTTTAATTCACATACCTTTTTTTCATTACTTTGTATGTACAGCAGATGTGAAATTTTCAGAGCTCAAAAACACATTCGAGCTCTGTTAAAAATGACAACCAAATCTATTTTTACACCCACTACACAATCTAAAGACCCACTCTGTTTTCATTCGGCACAAAAAACAACTCTGAGCATCAGTATGATGGATACAGCGGTGGTTAGCAGTTTCCATCCTCTCACAATGTTCTTGAATGTCAGGGTCGTTTTTTCTTTTCCAGGGTGGAATGACTGTACAGCGTACATCTTTACAAGAACTTCTTAAACAAGTTTGAATTGATTGTGGATTTTCTGTGATCCACACTGGCTCAAAAGTATGCATACAGACTCAAACATATACACACTCACTCACATCTTTTAATAAGTGGTGCTGAAGGTCCTGCAATGTCTTAACCTGCCAAGGTCTGTTAGCGTTTCATTAGTGATCATGATTGACTCCAGCTGGTAGCTTCTCTCTGCAGCACAGAAAGCATTAGTAAGGACTGACCAATACTCAGAACACCGGGAAAGTCCAAGGAACTCAGTGAAGATCTAAGAAGGAGAACTGTAGATTTACACAGCTGCAGATTCCAAGATCATCAGTTCAAACAACTGTACTTAAGTACAAGTTATTCAGATGTGTCAGCACTTTGCTAATATCTGGAAAAAGACCCAGACTGTCACCTTCAGGTTAGAGGTACATGGTTAGGATGTTCAGGAACAACCCAGGAACCACCAAGGCTCCAGGAAACTGCTGGAACACCAGCATCACCGTCCACAGTGAAGCCAGTTTTACATCTCCATGGACTGAGAGGGTGCCGACCAAGAAAGTAGCCCCTGCTCCAAAATCAGCACCTTCAAGCTCAACTCACATTTGCAGCTACCCACATGGACGAGCCAAAGTTTGATGGGCAGACGAGACAACGATGGAGCCTCAATGACAAGAGGGATGTCTGGAGGAGTAAAGGCTTTCAGACCCAAGAACACTGTACCAGCTGTCAGGCATGGTGGTGGCAGCACCATGCTCTGGGGCTGTTCTGCTGTCAGTGGTACTGGTACATTGCACAAAGTGGATGGACTAATGAAGAAGGAGGACTACCTCCAAACTCTTCAATTTCACCTCAGATCAGTAGCTAGACAGTTAAAGCTTGGACACAGTTGGGTGTTCCAGCAGGACAATGATCCCAAACTCAATCAGGACTGGTTTAGGAGTGGATAAAGCAGGATGACATTAAGCTTCAGGAATGGCTTTCCCAAAGCTCTGACCTCAACCCTGTTGAAAATTTGTAGATTATGCTTAAAAGCTGGGTCTGTGCAGGAAACCAACCAAATGAAATGAGCTCTACCAATTCTGGCAAGAAGAGCGGTCAAAGATCCAGACAGGATTATGCCAGAAGCTTGTTGATGGCTACAAAAAGCTTCTGGCTGAGGTGCAACTTGCTAGGAGACATTTAACCAAATATTACTGGGAGTGTATGTATATATTTGAGCCTGTATGGATATTCTGACTCTCCACAAAAAATAGGCTCAAACTATGTGAACACACCCTTTAGAAAAAGTTTCTGGGACTAAATTTTGGGTGGAAATGAGCGGTATCACCACGGTGTCAGAGGCTCAGCCATTTACACACATGCCGATTTGTTCCTGCCCCTCCTGCTGGCCTAAAGGTGCAACAACATTTGTTTTCCACAGAACTGAACACAGAACAGGCTGCCCTGTTTGACACGATAACTGTATCACTGACACTGGTGAGGACACTCACAGAGACAGGTGGCAGACAGCATCCGTGTCGCCATGTACGGGGGAACACAGTTTGGGAAGACGGGCTGCAGGACGTAGCTGGAGAAGGTGAGCGCGATGACGGCCAGTGTGGTCGGGTACATGATGAGGACGGCACTCCACAACAGGAGGAACCTGGATGAGAGAAGGACCTTCAGAGACATGACACAGATTCAAAGACTCTATAACACAGCAGGACACCAAAACATGAGGAAAAACCTTCACATGTGAATATAGAAACAAATAAGTCCTTATTTATGGGGAGGGCTCACAACACAGTCCAGCATAAACGGGGCTCTGTGGATCTGTAGCCAAAAACATGCATTTTGTGAGGTAAACGGTTTGTTCGTCATGTTTTTGAGAGAAGAGTTGAGGCAGGTTCCTGCTGGAGAAAATATCTTTCAGGATCACGAGCCGCTTTATCCCATTTACTCCATTGTGATTTGAGGGGCAAAGTGAGCAGCATCAGCCTGATGACATCACCTTCGACCACCACAAGCAGCTGCTTCTTCTACACACATTACAGCAGAAAAGGCTCGTTAAGAAAAGTGCATCCGTGCAATTAAAAATTCACACGAACATTTTCTCAGTTTGGAACAATAACTCAATAACTCAAGCTGCAATGTTTTTAGCACACAATTTTTCTGGATTATGGCAGAAAATGTAAACGTTTGGTTGATGGGGAGATACTGTGGTTAATTGTGCAAATTCATATCGATGTTCATGTATAGTATGAAGCTGTTACCTTTACTTTATGCAGAGTGATCATGATTTATAAATGTATTTATTAGCAGTCACCCTGATATAAAGTAATATGTATTTATTGTACAGTGCTGTGAAAAAGCATTTGCACCCTCCCTGATTTCTTGTGTTTTTGCATATTTGTCACACTTAAATGTTAAGATAACCTGAACAGGGGACTCTTTCTGGTATGTTTGTCTGTTAACAACATTACAGCAGAACTACCACTCTGATTCATTCAAAATTTGCACAAAAGATGACCAGTGACCCCTAGTCACATAATAGGGTTAAGATCAGAGGTCAGAGGTCAAGTTTTACTATAAATCTTGTGAACACGATAACTCGAGAATGTGAGGTAGGAAATTAAAATTCACACCATAGATGTATCTACTAAAACTCTTGGATGAGGTTGAATTTTGGTGACCTTGACCTCAAGGTGAAGGTCAAAGGAAAATTATGGGCATGGACAGTAGGACCTATGTGTTATCTCTGTGATTCAGTGTTTGGAGAAACGTTTGTGAGACGGTCGACATTCAAACCAGCAAAAACATGCATTTAACACTTGTTAAATGATGATTTCATTCATTAAGAGAACAAAGCTCTCCAAACCTACCTGCCCTGTGTGAAGAAGTCATCGCCCCCTAAACCTGATACCTGGCTGTTCCACCCTCAGCAGCAGGAACTGCAGTCAGGTGTTGGTGATACCTGTCAGTGAGTGTTTCTCATCACTGTGGAGGAGCTTTGGCCCACTCTGCTTTGCAGGATTGTTTGAATTCAGCCACATTGGAGGGTTTTCCAGCATGAACGGCCCGTTTGAGGTCAAAGCATCTCAGTCTGATTTAAGTCCGGACTTTGACTCGGCCGCTCCAAACCCTTCATTCAGTTTGAGCCACTCAGAGGTGGACCTGCTGCTGAGTGTCTGATCATCGTCCTGCTGCATAACCCAAGTGAGCTTCAGGGCACCAACTGACGGGAGGACGTCCTCCTTCAGGATCTTCTGGTAGCAGAATTCATGGTTCCATCAATGACAGCAAAGCAGCCCCAGACCATCACGCTACCTCCACCATGTCTGACTGTTGGTGTTCTTTATGAAACCCTGTGTTAGTTTCTGCAGATGTAACGGGACTCAAACCTTCCAGAAAGTTCCGCTTCTGTCTCGTCAGTCCACAGAATATTTTCCCAGAAGTCTCGGGGATCATCCAGATGTTTGTTGGTCAGCAGTGGTTTTTCTCCTTGGAGCTCTCCCGTGGAGTTCCATCTTTGCCCAATGCTTTCCTCCC